>CM076076.1:34670471-34700471 GCA_038088235.1 Zacco platypus
GCCCATCTGACACAAAAGCCCACGTTCGTCTTCGTTCTTCAGTATCAAAAGCAGCTTATAAACATATGAGAATATGTTTCATGGGATTCTGAAGGATCCTCTAGTCATCTAGTCCTAAAACAATTAGAGCCTTCGCAGTACAGACGATGATGATGATGATGATTGTCAGATTGAGGTGTACGTCACTGCTTTACTGAACGAGCGAAATATTTAAGAACCTGCTCGTTTATCTATCATCTACCAGCTACACTTCATTCGAAATAATCAAGACAGACACTAACGGTCTGTTTACGGCAGTAACGATGACTAAATCGGCGTCCACGCGCTCTTAAAGCAGGACGGATTCTGATCGGCTGGCGACGTTTTTCTCGTCCATCGAGCGATTCCAATCGCTCCTCTGCGGCGTTATCTATAAACTATAAAACTATATCTTTACTGTTATCTACGGTGGCCGAGAGAGCTCAAAGCGCTGCAGACAAGAAAACGCATGCAAATAAAAAAAAAACGTGATCATCAGTTTGACAACATGTGCTGCAAATCCTCACAACACATGCAAACACAAAAACGCGCTGCAAATACAAAAACGTGCCGCAAATACAAAAACGCGCTGCAAACACAAAAACGCGCTACATTTACAAAAAGCGCTGCAAATAGCACAAACCACAACGGAAATGTTTCAAGTTGGACCCCAAAAAGTGACGGACCCTACTTGACAACAGCACCAACTAAAAAATATTAAAATATATCATGTAGGCATTAACTCCATGTAACGTGTTTCACTAACAGAAAAGTGTTTTAATATGTGGCATTGTTGTTCACTCATTCAACTTTAAGAGATGATCATTTAGTGGATGATTTAAAAATATTCGTTAATCATCTGTAGTGTACTAATGTGACGTCATCATAACGGCCGCCTGAGGCGCTCGACGACCTGAAAAACACTTTATTAAAAATAATAAATACATGAAATAATGTACAGTTGTTTATTTTTGTTTGCAGTTTTTATAGTATTTAATGATTGTGAACACATTGTGCACTGAAATGCCGTACACTATATAGGGATTAGTGAATGAGTGAAGGGTGAGTTGAACTGGTTTTGGACGCACGTCCTAGTAGGGTCCGTCACTTTTTGGGGTCCCCCTTGAAACATTTCCATTGTGGTTTGTGCCATTTGCAGCGCTTTTTGTAAATGTAGCGCGTTTTTGTGTTTGCATGTGTTGTGAGGATTTGCAGCACATGTGTTGTCAAACTGATGATCACGTTTTTTTTTTTTTATTTGCATGTGCTTTTTTTTATTTGCATGTGCTTTTTTTTATTTGCATGTGTTTTCTTATTTGCAGCGCTTTGAGCTCTCTCAGCCACCGTAGTTATCGTCCTCGGTGCTCGACAGTCAGTTTTACTTCTGTCCACGCTTCATTTGTGCACGAACGCTTCCGAATATGGGTATGACGTGATCACCCTGATTCTTAAAAATAAAGGTTCTTCATCGATGTTTCCACGAAGAACCTTGAACACTTCCACGGCCGCACAAAAGGTTCTTTTTAAGAAAACTGTTCACTGAAAGGTTCTAAGAGCGCACTGACTTTCCCTTCTAAACGCCCTACAGGACCTGGAACTTCCAGGAGTTTTGGTCCTTGTAGTCCAGACAGTCCGCGGCGCTGAAGTTCAGTTTCCAGGACGCCGTTTGGTCTTTGTAGTCTAAGCAGTCGACGGCGCCGAAGCCCAGCGATGCGGCGGTGTAGCCCTGAGACGACAGCGACGCGGGCGACTGGCTGAGAGCGCCGCTCATGGAGGAGGCGGTGATGGGGCTGAGAGCGCCGCCGGTGGCCGACAGCTGCGGGTGCATGGGAGACAGGTACGAGCTGCAGTCCAGCCCTGTGAAATAGGACGAGGAGGTGGCGTAGCCTTGGCTATAGGCTGGGGCTTGCGTGTAGGTCATGGGGTAGCCGCCGGAGCGCTGCAGGCAGGGCGTGCCGGAGACCGAGAGCGGGTCCGGCAGCGGAGAGATGGAGGCCGGGCTCCAGATGGACACGGTGGCGCTGGTGCTGCTGGAGCTCGGGGTGATGGCCGTGCCGGGCGGAGGCGGCGGCGGCGGAGGGCTGTAGGGGCCGTTGGTGCTGGCACTGGCCTCGCTGACGCTGGGCTCACGGGCGGGCGAGGACTTCTTCTTTGGGGGTCGGGGTTTGGTCTGGCCGCTGGTCTGCTGCTGCTGCTGTTGGCGGCACTTGGCGCGGCGGTTCTTAAACCACACCTGCAAAGAAACAGACAGTCGGGTTACGTTCCTGACCCATGAAAGAGGCTTTACTTTTGTTTGTTGTTTATTTGTATTTCTGAAGTGTGTACACAATAAAAACCCCAGAGTTAAATCAACTCTGCTCAGATAACATTTGGTCCCTCTCTAAATAGTGTTAAAGTAACACTGAAGCAGAGATTGAATGTCTTTTATCGTCAGTTGATTTCATCTAAGACTGTGGCTGAAGTCAGTTGTTGTTCTTGTGTTTCTGCTTGTTAACAGCAGGTGTTCATCATTAATGTTCAATCATCGCTTAATTAATTGCTTAATTATCTCATTAACTTTAACTCTGCTTCAGTGTTACTTTAACACTATTTAGAGAGGGACCAAATGTTATCTGAGCAGAGTTGATTTAACTCTGGGGTTTTTACTGTGTATATACATCTAATTTAAAACTTTGTAAATATGTGTATATATACATACACATACATTTATATTTTATATTTATATATATATATATATATATATATATATATATATATATATACATACACACAAATACATATATTTACAAACTTGTAAGTTAGATGCGATTAATCGTGATTAATCGGTTTGACTACACTAATATATTAGAAATACAAATAAACAGTGAACAAAATAATTGATTGCTCACAATCAATTTGACAGCTATATATATATATATAAGGTAACATTTGACAATAAGGGTTCATTTGTTATTTTGTTATTTGTTAATATTAGTAAATTACATTCGTTGCATATATATATATATATATATATATATATATATATATATATATAGTCATATCAAATCAATTAATTTTTGATTAAATATCGATTAATTGCATTTAACTTAAAGGTTTGCAAAATATATAATATACACACACATATACACACATATATCATTCATTTACAAACTTTATACATATAAAAGATATATTTAATTTTATGTGTGTGTGTGTGTGTATATAAACCAGAAATACAAGTAAACCACAAACAAAAATAATCGATTAATCATAATTAATAACTCGTGATTAATTGACTTGACAATATGCATATGTATGTATATGTGTATGTATATATATATATATATATATATATATAAAACAAATAAACCACAAAAATAGATTAATCGTGATTAATTAATTACTCACGATTAATCGATTAGATATATATATATGCACACACACATACATACACGTGTGTATATATATATATATATGTATGTATATGTAACACTACAGTAAGGTTTCGTTTGTTAACATTAGTTAACTACATAGTTAATTTGAACTAACAACACAATGAACAACACTTTTAAAGCAATTATTTATCTTAGTTAATGTTAATTTCAACATTTTCTAACACATTATTAAAATCAAATGTTGTATCTGTTATTATTTAATGAACCTGAGCTGACATGAACTAACAATGAACTGTTGTGTTTTTGTTTTATAACTAACGTTAACAAAGATTAATAAGTACACAATAAATACATGTTGTTGGCAAATGTTAGTAAATGCATTAACTTACGTCAACTAATGGAACCTTATCGAGTGTTATCTGTGTGTGTGTGTGTGTGTGTGTGTGTGTGTGTGTGTGTGTGTGTGTGTGTGTGTGTGTGTGAATGACTAAAGAATTATATAATTAATAATCAGCTGAAACTGTCGAATGTGATCAAAAAGTGAGTCGAATCGGTTTTGTTTGTGGGTCTGAGTGACGGTCCGCCGCTGAACCCAAAAGTCGAGCTCCTGCTGACCTTCAGCGGGCAGGTGTTCTGGACTCACCTGGACTCTGGACTCGGGCAGGTTGATCTTCAGCGCGACCTCCTCCCTCATGAAGATGTCCGGGTATCGCGTCTTGGCGAACAGCGCCTCGAGGATGTCGAGCTGCGCGCGCGTGAACGTGGTTCTCTCGCGCCGCTGTTTGCGAGGAGTGTCTGAAAATAAACCACATAAACACCAAGAGTTCAACATCTCGTCTCCAATATATCCATCTATCCACAATATGTTCAAAAAAATAATCTTATTTGTAAAAGCATGAATTTATCAAGTATTTATGAATGATTTTTTACTAACTCCGTAAATCTGATAATAAACGAACCAACGCGTTTATTTAATTTCTTGAAATAGTCTAATATTTCAGACTCTGCGGATTAATAAAGCATATAATTGTTTAACTATAATTGATTAAACGGGAAATTAATTATCTCAATAGCAGCATTGATTATAATATTCATCCGTGTTAATTATTTCACATTTGCATCGCCGATTATCTCAAACGAGACTTTTACGAAATAAACCTCTTATATTTATACTATTTACGTCATAATTATCTAAACTATGTTTCATTTTTTTTTAAATGTAAATGTTCACGTTCATCACTTTCATATTTTAAAAACTCATTTAAAGCAATATTCGTTATTTTGACTGAACATTCGATTTTTAACCAATTAATTCAGTAATTCTACACACAAGGTAAATATATTTTCGATTACAGTAGCAAGAACTATAAAGGCACAATATTTTATCATCATTCCAAGAGTGTAAATCATGTTCATAATAACTCAATGATGTGTGATATTTCTAATAAAAGAGCATTTATATTTATATTAAGACTTCTAGTTGTACTTTCGTCGTTTCTGAAACGAATGAAACAATTTTACGCATAAGCCGATCTCCACTTTTACGCGCGGTTTAAAAATCATTTTTACGCGCCCTAAATATCACATTCTAAATTCTCATTGTGACTTGAAAAATGCGTAAATAAAAAATCAAAAATACTCACTGGGGTAACCAACGGCGGAGTGCAAGAGATCCATCCCGGTTCCGGACAGAGTCAAGCCGTTGACGGAGTAATGAGGCTGTTTCATGTAGGACATCATGACTATAAACTCTGTCTCTCTCTCTCTCCCTCTCTCTCCCTCTCTCTCTCTCTCTCTCTCCTTCTGTCTGTTTCTGTCTGGAATGGATCTTTAGTTTTACGCGCGCGGGTTGTCTGTCAGGTTAAAGTTGTTCTGTGTTGCTCTGAGATGCTGTGTCACCGTGAGCTCCAGCGGGCATCAGCCGTCGGTGTGTCCGGTGCGGGTGTGCGGGTGTGCGGTGAGTCGGTGCGCGTGTCTCCGTCTCCGTGTGATAGTGTTGAAGTGAGGAGGAGGAGGCGGCTAATTAGAGACTGACAAGACCTGACCAAACTCCTCCCTCCATCCTCCTCTCTCTCTCTCTCTCTCTCTCTCTCTCTCTCAGATTCAAGAAGTTATATACGCTACCCTATATATTTGCGCAATCAAGAATTGTGTTTGAATGAAGTATATATAAGTTGCTAGTGTTTGTGTGAATCTTGTTTGACATTCTGTAGCTCGTAATTTTACTTTAGTCTGAGATTTGACATAATTTATTTATCTAAACTAACTCTCGCTCGAATTAAGGCGCAATGAATCACTTCCCAGCAACCAAAAATGGCACATATTGTCATATAAAAACGTAATATCCAAAATGTTTTTAAAATGCCATGCGAGCTGTAAATATTGAAACATTGTTTCTCTTTGAGAACATCATTAACGAGATGTTCGTTTCTTTGTAACCTTGAGAGAGAACCTGGATATCCGCTTTTTATAATATTTTTATTTATTTTTCAAAAAAGATTCATGTCTAAAACATTGACGAACGAGCCGTCTGAGCTTTAAAATGCATTTATTTTGGCACTGATAAAAACACATTCACATCGAAATAAATCGCCAGTGGTCAGAGATGTGATGACGGTCAGTCTCATCGATCATACGCGCGTGTTTTAGAGTAAAGCGACTGTTACGCGCTCAGTTTCAGAGCAGATTACACGTCACAGCCGCACAAAAACACATTTCATTATTTCACATCGCTGCAAAATACTGAAATAATTGGAGTGTGTGTGTGTGTGTGTGTGTGTGTGTCCAAACGGGATTAAAGAAACAAAAGGACCCAGTGTTCCACAAATCCCACAAATATCCAGCACCATCAGCATCATCTCTTCTCTCTCTCTCTCTCTGTTATAGCCTAATGAATGTTCATTTAAAATCATCATCATTTGTGATTTTATATTTATATTTAGACTTCAGTTTGATCGCGCAAGACGTTCACACACTTAAAACGATGCACTTTTTTATGATTTGCAACCATATAATTAAAAAATAATTGTTGCACTTCCGCCGCCCAAACTAAGAAAGACAAAACCAAACAATTAAGCACTGAAATCGTTCCAGTTCCGAGTTTACTGTGATTTATTTTACAGTGCCGTGGTCCAGTGTGATTTGGACCTCTGCTGCGGGACAGTATTGTCATATGATTGTCAGGATGTAAATGAGTGTGTGTAAAGCGGATTCTGCGCTTGTTAATTGAATCGGATTTCTTCTAGTTTCAAATCCACAGAAACTCTATAAGGGGTTTATCTGCAGATATAAAGAGACACAGACAGTATAACAGCCTCTGTTCAGACCTTTCATATCTGTCATATCTGTTTCATATGTTCACCTGAGGCGTCAGGCCGCGTCTCGAACTGGCGGAATACAACGCGCATCATCATCATCACCATCATCATCATCATCATCACAGGATCAGCATTCTGAAGGAAAGTTGGTGAGTTGAAGCTGTTTTAATTTGGGGGGGAAAACATCCAGAAACATGCACGCGCGCGCGCGCACGCGCCCTGACACCTGTTCGCGACCTTCGGTTGATATCGGGTGAATTCGGGCTGATTGGGACAGTGTTTGAGATGAAAGTGTCCCAATCAGCCTGATGTAACCGGACACTGTCTGTCTAAAATGATAATATTGCTTTAGTTGAGTGTTCACAGTGAGATATCTGCACTTTCTGAACAAGTGTCTGTACGATTAACCCCTTTCTCTAGAAACGCATGAAGTAAAATGTATGTATAGCATATTAAAAGGACAAAAACAAATAGATTTCTTTGAAGGAAAAAAAAATGCAATGTTTTATTTTTTTTTTATTGCAAAGTTAAAATGCTCTCTGGAACTACAAACATATTTAATGTCATTAAAATTATCTATCTATCTATCTATCTATCTATCTATCTATCTATCTATCATCTATCTGTCTGTTTATGGTTTGTTGTGTTGGAATTTTCCATGTCTCCGGGCGTGTGGCACTAGGACCCAGCGCAGACTGAAATTAAGGACACATCCACCACATAAGAAGCTTACAGTATTTAATCTGCAGGGCCTAAAAAACACCACTCACACACACTCACAAACTCACACAAACTCACACACACACACACACACAAACACTCAGCTCATATTGCTACATGCTTGGACCAAATTGCACGGTCACATTTGTGTCCATAACTCTTGTTATTGATGTGCAGACTTCTGGTTTCTGAGGCACATGTGTGTGTTGATCAGCTCTGATGCTGCAGATGAAGTAGTTGTGTATGAAGAGAGTCAGCTGAAGTGTGTGAAAGCCTCTCTCGTGTCTCTTATAGAGGGTTTGGAGGGAGCTGAAGTCAGGGCTCTCACACATCACTGCCTCAAAACCTCCAGAGGAAACCTGGAAATATGACCTAATGATGGTCACTTTTAAAAGACTGTCATACAGTAACTCTCTTGGTTAACTTTTAAGTTAGATGCGATTAATTGTGTGTATATATATATATATATATATATATATATATATATATATACAAAACAATTTTAAATTGTAAAATTTACAGGTTTTTCTGTACATTTTACTGTATTTTTATTATTCTGGCAATAACAGCTGCCGGTGTTTTTTTGTTTGTTTGTTTGTTTTTTGGAAAAAAAAAAAACAAGGATTTATTTTTTTTACTCTATATTATTATTATTATTATTAACTATAGCTAACACAGTTAGTTGCCAAGGCAAGTAATAAAATAAATAAATTTAAAGTTTAAAGTTAAAACCAATTCTAATAAAAATGACAAAAACACTTAAACAGTAAGTTCGGTTTTGTTTAACTTTCAAGTAAGATGTGATTAATTACGATTAATTGATTTGACACCACTACATAAATATATACATTACAGTTTTTAATGGGTTGTTCTGTAAATATGTTTACATTTTTACTGTATTTTTAATGTGTGTTATTGTTAACTACAACTGAAACCGTTAAAAAAACATTTTCATTACTTGAAGTAAAATAAACGATAACTGAAATAACATAAATTACAGTTAGTTGCCAAGGCTGCCTAAATAAATTAAAACTAAAACTATAAATATAGACATTTAAAAAAAAAAAAAAAACTATAAATATAGAAACTATAACTAAACTAAACTATAAATATAGACATATTTTTTTTTTTTTTTTAACTATGAATATAGAAACTATAACTAAACTAAACTATAAATATAGACATATTTTTTTAAAAAAAACTATAAATATAGAAACTATAACTAAACTAAACTATAAATATAGACATTTTAAAAAAAAAACTATAAATATAGAAACTATAACTAAACTAAACTATAAATATAGACATTTTTTTTTTTTTAAACTATGAATATAGAAACTATAACTAAACTAAACTATAAATATAGACATATTTTTTTTAAAAAAACTATAAATATAGAAACTATAACTAAACTAAACTATAAATATAGACATTTAAAAAAAAAAAACTATAAATATAGAAACTATAACTAAACTAAACTATAAATATAGACATATTTTAAAAAAACTATAAATATAGAAACTATAACTAAACTATAAATATAGACATATTTTTAAAAAAAAAAACTATAAATATAGAAACTATAATTAAACTGAACTATAAATATAGACATATTTTTTTTAAAAAAAACTATGAATATAGAAACTATAACTAAACTAAACTATAAATATAGACATATTTTTTTTTTAAAAACAATGAATATAGAAACTATAACTAAACTAAACTATAAATATAGACATATTTTCTTTTAAAAACTATGAATATGGAAACTATAACTAAACTATAAATATAGACATATTTTTTTTTAAAAAACTATAAATATAGAAACTATAACTAAACTATAAATATAGACATATTTTTTTTTTAAAAACTATAAATATAGAAACTATAACTAAACTATAAATATAGACATATTTTTTTTAAAAAAAAACAATGAATATAGAAACTATAACTAAACTAAACTATAAATATAGACATATTTTCTTTTAAAAACTATGAATATAGAAACTATAACTAAACTATAAATATAGACATATTTTTTTTAAAAAACTATAAATATAGAAACTATAACTAAACTAAACTATAAATATAGACATATTTAAAAAAAAAAGATGGCAAAAATACTTAATAGAATTACTAAAACTTGAACTAAAATTAAAAATATATACAGAAAATATAAAAATAAAATCAGATTCTAAATATTAACAGAAACGATATCTCAATGATGCTAAAATACTCTGAATCTGACTAGTGCATCAGTAAAACAGCTTGATTCTGAAACTATACGATCTTAAAGTGTGTTCATGTCACAGTTTATAGTGTTTGTAGTGTTTCTGACTCTCAAACAGCAGGTCATGGGTTCGATTCCCAGGGAATTCATATTAAAACATGCAGTATATCTTGAATGCAATGTATGTCGTTTTATATAAAAGCATCTGCCAAATATAAACATGTTTGCATTGATGCATTTTGCAGATGAAGTGACTTTCATCGCATTCAAGGCACACATCTGATCAGTTCATGCCTTCCCTGCATGGGAATCGAACCCATGACTTTGTTGTTACGAGCGCCATGTTTGAGATACAGGCACATTTATGCTCAAAATGTTCCAGCATCAGCTGTGTAAATCTGCTCTCTCTAACACCCTATCATGGTATTTACAGCACTGGATACACACGCATAACACACACACATACACAGTTCAGCCGATTTGTCATAATATGCTTTATCTGAAAAGTAAGTATCTTACCTCGGGATAAAGAGGGGAAAGAGGCATTTGTAGTGTGATTGTGAGCAGAGGACGCGACAGAGAGACGCAGATAGACATCGAGAATGAAAGGGGACGAGAAACACACCTGACTGAGACTTTTGTGAGGAGTTTATAGTGTCTGTACAACTGAGGAGATGCACAGAAGAACATGAGAGAATGAGGCAGACATGATACGCTTGACAGGTACGTGTCGAGGGAGACGGATGAGCTGAAAGAAAAGGGCCGAGCGGAGGAAGAGGAAGAGGGTGGGCGGAGCTTATTCGCCTCATGTTTGAGTGTCTCAAACTTGCTGTTTTGTTCTTGTGGCTTGTGCGTTTATTAGTTGAGGATGCTCCAGACATCTTGAGGTTACGGTTGGGTGTGTTTGTTAGTGATGTCAGATCTGTTACTCTTGAGTTTGTCTTCGGTGAACAGCAGAAATAAAGCTATAATGTTAACACAGGTTACACTTTATTTGGTAACACTTTATTTTACAGTTTCCTTGTTACACTGCTGAGTGATATTAGTGAACAACATGCACTTACTATAGGGTTATTACATGTATTATTTATTGTATTTAAAACAGTAAGTACATTTTTATTGTCCGTTAATGTCGCAAATATAGTTAATAAATGTTAAAAAATGAACCTTATTGTAAAGTGTTACACTTTATTTTAGTGTCAGTTACACTTGTTACATTTATTAACTGTTGTAATTACAATATAGTATTCATCATTTCATGCAATAATCCTATAGTAAGTACATCTAACGAGTGTAACTATGTCACCTTAAAATAAAGTGTAACTATGTTACCTAATGGGACCGCATTTTAAAGTGTTACAATTTATTTTAGTGTCATTGTTACACTTGTTACATATACTTGCTATGGGGTTATTGCATGAAATGATGCATAACTTATTGTAATTACTACAGTAAGTACATGCTTTTATTGTTAGTTAATGTAACCTATATAGTTAACAAATGTTAAAAAATGAACCTAATTGTCAAGTGTTACACTTTATTTTAGTGTCAGTTACACTTGTTACGTGTACTGACTGTAGTAATTACAATAAAGTATTCATCATTTCATGCAATAATCCTATAGTAAGTACATGTAACGAGTGTAACTATGTCACCTTAAAATAAAGTGTAACCATGTTACCTAATGGGGCCGTATTTTCTGTGTTACAATTTATTTTAGTGTCATTGTTACATTTGTTACATGTACTTACTATGGGGTTATTGCATGAAATGATGCATAACTTATTGTAATTACTGCAGTAAGTTCATGTTTTTGTTAGTTAATGTAACCTATATAGTTCACAAATGTTAAAAAATGAACCTTATTGTAAAGTGTTACACTTTATTTTAGTGTCAGTTACACTTGTTACATGTACTGACTGTAGTAATTACAATAAAGCATTCATCATTTCATGCAATAACCCTATAGTAAGTACAATGTAACTATGTCGCCTTAAAATAAATTGAGTAACACTTTATTTTACAGTGTCATTGTTACATATGTTACATGTATTTACTATAGTAATAACTAGAAATTATGCATAATTACATGCAATTAACCCTAAACTAAACCCTCATCCTAACCCTAACCCTATAGTAACTACATGTAGTTAATTGTCATTACTCAGTACTTAAATGTATAATTACACTGTAATACTGACACCTTAAAATAAAGTGTAACCATGTTACCTAATGGGACCTTATTGTAAAATGTTACACTTTATTTTAGTGTCATTGTTACATTTGTTACATGTACTTACTATGGGGTTATTGCATGAAATGATGCAGAACTTATTGTAATTACTACAGTAAGTAAATGTAACAAGTGTCTCAATGACACTAAAATAAACTGTAGCACTTTACAATAAGGTCCCATTAGGTAACATGGTTACAATTTATTTTAAGGGGACATAGTTACATTGTACTTACTCAAACAAGTGCTGAGTGATATTAATTAAATACATGTAATTACAGTATAGTTAGGGTTAGTTGTGTGTAATTATGCATAATTTATAGTTATCACTATAATAACTACACATAGCCTGTGTAACAAGGACACTGTAAAATAAAGTTTACAGGTAACATTAGTTAATGCATTAACTAATTAAAAATGAGTAATACACTTATGACAGTATTTATTAATCTTTATTGTTAATTATAAAAAAGTTCAGCTCAGGTGCATTAATTAATATTAACAACTTTTGAACTCAGATTAATAAATGCCTTAAAAGTATTGTTCATAGTTAGTTAACTAAAGCAGGAATCTCATTATAAAGATTTACTAAATAAAGTGTTACCTAAATAAAATAAATTAATAATATAAATAAAATAATATAAAAAACGTGTCAACTTTAGCTACAAATATTTTTAAAGACTCTTTAGCCGTAACATTTCTCTAGTTTAAAACTGACTCACGTAAAAATTACAATCTCTAAAACAAAAACTCTTGGTTGTGAGAAATGTGACGATGTCGTTTAGTGATTGTTTTGAAGACATTCATAGATGAGCTGATGAGACATATGAAGCATCTGGACTCAGACAGATTGATAATCCAGACAGCAGCAGGTGGCCGTCTGAGTGTGTGTGCGCGTGTGTGTGTGTGTGTGTGTGTGTGTGTGTGGAGATTATGCAGGTCGACATGCTCTGTAGCTCTGATATACACTCAACCAGTACAAGACTGTGTGTTTTAATCAATATAGTGTTGGTGGTAACACATTACAAGTAACGCGAGTTACGTAATCAAGTAACTAGTAAAGTTACGCATTACTTATAAATTTACAACAAAATATCTTTCTCAACAAATTAAAAACGAAGAAGAAAGCCCAGCCCAGGTGAGAAAAAGTAATGCAAAAGCAACATAACAGATTAATTTCCATAAAAAGTAACTAAGTAACGCAATTAAGGGAGTAACGCAGTATTGTAACGGATTACTTTTAAAAGTAACTTTCCAAAAACTGATAGTTTTGCATAAATAATAAAAAATATTCAGGACTCAATGCTGCTGAGTTGTAAATAAAGATCATTGAAGGAAATACTACTTCAGTTTTTTTTTACTTCAAAATTTCATGTTTAATTCAATCTGTTAGTTATTTAATTGTAATTATTTGTGATATATTCACTAGCAATTTCTGAGAAAAAAAAATGTTTCTACACCAATTTCTTTTAGTGTAGATCCAGTTAGTGTAACACTTTACCACTTTAACACTGAAACAAAAAAATACTTAATTTTAAGGTGTCCTTTAAGTATATATTAAAGTACTAATTTACTACATGTACTTACTACAGGGTTAGGGTTTATTTTTTAGGGTTTGGTTTAGAGTTAGCTGCTTGAAATTATGCCTAAATTATTTTTATTTCTGTAGTAACTACATGTAACGCATAAAAAGGATAGTGTGTTTCCAAAAATGCTTCTAAAGAATTTATTAATCTTAGTCAATGTTCATTTCAACATTTACTAATACATTATTACAATAAAAAGTTGCATTTGTTAAAATTGTTTGTTCTGACATGAACTAGAAATCACCATTGTATTTTTATTAACTAACATTATCAAAAATGAATACATACTGTAACAAATGTAATACTCATTGTTAGTTCGTTAGTTAATGCATTAACTGATGTTATCTGATGGGACTTTATTGTAAAGTGTTACTATAGTTGATAAGTTAGGTGAACTTCAGTGATTTGAGCAGGTTTATCTGCATGTTTAGTTAAATATAATTGGGACTGTGTAGTAAAATAATGAATCAGTGTTTGTGATGTTGTTGAGCGACAGGAAATGAGTTAACACAAACAATGATGTCTTGTAATCGTGGCAAGTGTGTGTTTAAAAGCAGATATGGAGTCTCTTTCACACAGACTGATTAATAAGCTCGAGTTCGATTGTGTTAATTGAGCACGCGTCTCACACACACACACACACACACACACACACACACTCAAGCCATGTGTCCCAGCGTAAGCCTTCATGCATGAGCGCACAACAGATTATGTTTGTGCTTGGGTACATTGTGTATGTGCATGTGTGTATGTGTGTGTGTGAGTGTGTGTGTGTGAGCAGTGCTGGTGCTGATGGGGGTCAGGGGTCGGGCTGGTGGTACAGTGCTAATATGGGGACGCGTGCGTGTGTGTTTGTGTCCAGATGGCATCAGGGTGATGAAGAGAATGGCAGTAATGCAGCAAGTGGAACAGTAGCACTAATCCGCCTCCATCTTGCACGTGCCACGCAAACACACACACACTCACACAAACCATCCCGCCACGTACACCAGGGGCAGAAATGAAGGCCTTGGGGCAAAAAAATGGTCAGATTTACTTCATATTATGACAAAGGCAAAATATATTTTTCGCCCCCACCCCCCAAACCCCACCCCACCCCACCCCACTGTTGGTCAGAAACCTCAAATGACCAATACTGCTACTTTTCAGGAAATAGTTGATATTGTGGCTTTATATATGATCATATGCTTGCATGTATCATTATATTTTAACAAAATCAAGTTTAAATTAATTTACAAAGTTTCTGATCGGCTAATGTTGTGCTTTTTCCATTAATGGAACAGCTGAGGCAGTGAGTGCATTGCATTACATCTTCATCGTCTTACATGTTATAAAATTTATTGTTGTAGTTATAAAAGTGCTTCACACAGGCTATTTAAGACAGTATTGGCTATGACTAGATGACAGATGGTACACTAAGACACTCTTTTCCACACCGCAGATAAACAGATCTTCATTTAACATTGCATTGCAAACAAGCAGAGATGTGCGGCACTTCATTCAGGATACAGGCAGGAAGTTAGATTTACATTTAATAGACACTTTTATCCAAATTGGCTCACAAATGAGGAGAACATCAGTGCCTTGTATGAGTCAAATTGCAGCATATAGCTACTGGAGTACCCCAGGGCTCTGTGATTGGACCACTTCTTTTCTCCATCTACATGTCATCACCTCCCATTCCAGCCAGATGATCCGATGGTTGCTGCTCACACCTTACTCAACCTCCCATTTCTGCCTGGATGAAGGACCACCACCTTCAACTCAACCTTGCAAAGACGGAACTGCTTGTGGCCTCGGCCAACCACAACGGACAGTTTTAGCAATGTGGTCTGGTCTGTGAAGTTTAACTAATCATCAATCACAACTCCAAGGTTCCTGGCTGTCCTGGATGGAGTTATGGATGACGAACCTAGCTGAATGGAGATGTTGTGATGAAGTGCTGGGTTGGATGAGACCACAAGCAGTTCCATCTTTACAAGGTTGAGTTGAAGGTGGTGGTCCTTCATCCAGGCAGAAATGGGAGGTTGGGTAAGGTGTGAGCAGCAACCATCGGATCATCAGGCTGGAATGAGAGTTAGAGTTGTAAGTCACCAGCATAGCAGTTGTAGGAAAAACCATGTTTCTGAATGACAGATCCTAGTGATGACATGTAGACGGAGAAGATAAGCGGTCCCAGCACTGAGCCCTGGGGTACCCCAGTAGCTAGATGATAGCAGTGATAGGAAAATCCATGTTTCTGAATGACAGATTCTAGTGATGACATGTAGATGGAGAAGAGAAGCGGTCCCAGTACTGAGACCTGAGGTACCCCAGTAGCTAGATGATAGCAGTGATAGGAAAATCCATGTTTCTGAATGACCGATTCTAGTGATGACATGTAGATGGAGAAGAGAAGCGGTCCCCGTACTGAGACCTGAGGCACTCCAGTAGTTAGATGATGCAAATTAGACATTGTTTTTTTAGATAATGTTTTGAAACAGGACCCTGGAATGCAAAGGCCAACTCTGATGAAATTTCATTATGAGAACCAGTAAATGTTAGTAGTTAGCGCATGTTTGCACTATTACATTAAATTAAATTGTGATGTAATGATCATGTTTCTTTGCTGATGTGTTTAATATTTCTGGAACATTACAGTAAAATGCAGTCAACTGTATACCTGCAGATAATGCACGTTTCTACAGTCGTCTGTCAATGTGATGATGCTCAAACTGCTGCTGTGTGTTTATTAAATGGTCACACAAGGTGCTGGACTGATCTGAACTCCTGACAGAAACACACACACTCACACACACACACAGTCTCACAATGGTTCTCTGATTCTTAATTGGCAGTGTAATCCTGAGGAATGTCTCTAATTAGCAAATACTGAAGTTCAGATTCTTGCCAGCCTGTTCCTGCACAACACACACACACACACACACACAGACACATGCACACACAAACACACACACACATGCACACACACACACACACTCACCCACATAAAGTGTTTTTTTTATTTTATTTTAAATGATAGATTTACTATAAACACAATGAAAACGTTTTTCATGAAATATTTTTACCTTTTTTTGTCAGATGTAACATTTCTGAAGAAGTATTCTAGTAAACAGGGAACATTCTCAGAAATGTAGCTAATGTTCTGACAAGGTTCTCTCAAAGTTATGAACAAACGTTCTTCCAGTAACGTTAATAGAACATTTGCTCAGAGTTATCTGGGTTTTATAAATGTTCTCATCACAAAAGCGAATGAACAAAAAGTGTGTGTGTGTGTGTGCACAGGTATTCCCTACGTTATGGGGACCAATTGTCCCCACAGGTATAGTAATACTAGTAAATTTTGACAGAATGTACAGTTTGTACAGTATAAAAACCATTACGCCTATGGAATGACCCCATAAAACATGAAAACACAACGTGTGTCTGTGTGTGTGAGTGTGTGTGTGTGTCTGTGTGTGTGTGTATGCGTGTGTATGTCTATGTGTGAGTGTGTGAGTGAGTAAGTGCATGTATGTGTATATGTGTCTTTGTGTCTGTGTGTGTGTGTGTGAGTGAGCAAGTGCGTGTGCGTGTGTCTGTGTGCATATGTGTGTGTGTGTGTCTGTGTCTGTGTGTGTGTATGTAGGTGTATGTGTGAGCGTGTATGTGTCTTTGTGGGTATGTGTCTACGTGTGTGTGTGTGTGTGTGTGTCTTTGTGGGTATGTGACTATGTGTGTGTGTGTGTGTGTGTGTGTGTCTTTGTGGGTATGTGTCTATGTGTGTGTGTGTGTGTGTGTGTGTGTGTGCGCAGGTATTCCCTACGTTATGGGGACCAAATGTCCCCACAGGTACAGTAATACTAGTAAATTTTGACAGAATGTACAGTTTGTACAGTATAAAAACCATTACGCCTATGGAATGACCCCATAAAACATGAAAACACAACGTGTGTGTGTGTGTGTGTATGTCTATGTGTGAGTGTGTGAGTGAGTAAGTGCATGTATGTGTATGTGTCTTTGTGTCTGTGAGTGTGTGAGTGAGCAAGTGCGTGTGTCTGTGTGCATATGTGTGTGTGTGTGTCTGTGTCTGTGTGTGTGTATGTAGGTGTGTGTGTGAGTGTGTATGTGTCTTTGTGGGTATGTGTCTACGTGTGTGTGTGTGTCTTTGTGGGTATGTATCTATGTGTGTGTGTGTGTGTGTGTGTGTGTATGGCAATATCTGAAATCCTTTTTTTCATTTTTTGATGTTTTTTGACCCCCTTATGGAAAACAGCTCAATCTACTAAAATGAATTTTTTGGAAAATGTGAAAATATAGAAAGTTTTCTGTGATCGGTAGGTTTAGAGGTAGGGGGAAAGAATATACAGTTTGTAGAGAATAAAAATCATTATGTCTATGCAAAGTCCCCATAAAACATGAAAACCCAACATGTATATATATATATATGTGTGTGTGTGTGTGTGTGTGTGTGTGTGTGTGAGTGTGTGTGTGTGTGTGTGTATGTGTGTGTGTGAGTGTGTGTGTGTGTGTGTGTGTGTGAGTGTGTGTGTGAGTGTGTGTGTGTGTGTGTGTGTGTGAGTGTGTGTGTGAGTGTGTGTGTGTGTGTGTGCTGCTGACACACTGCTGACGGTAAATCCAGATTAGAGTGGCTAAAACAGGCTGCAGGACTGATGCATGAACCCTAATACACAGACCCGCTGTCACCCTCAATAACTCACACACACACACACACACACACACTCGATTATGGGGCCACGAGCTGAACCAGCACAGCCTGACACAGACGAGACGATGTGGAGACATTTGTGTTTCCAAACGTCTGCAGAACAAAGATCTGATCGGATCTATAAAACAACACAAATAACCGATGAACTAAAGACGCGTTTAGATTCACAGTCTCTGACAAATGTTCCGATTGCAAAGTGTGTTTGTGCGTCTTTATTAAATACAGCCACATGAGTTGATGTCATTCTGGCATTTATACGTGTGACTGAAGCGATCAGATATGGTTGTGTTCGGTTTAGATCATTCTGCCGTGTTTTGACGTGATGTTTCTCTGTGTTTCAGGATTCTTTACACTGGATTCCACTTGTTTCTCCTTCACTGCTGTTTGACACAAGGATGATTTCAGGGATATTTTCTGTCACAGAACCGTAGAACGGTCTCTTTCTTTAATGACACTCAAGTCTTTGGAGGAAAATGTACTCTGTAATTCCTTTCAATAAAAAGCAATAATTAAAAACATAAAAGTGCATGTAATAGTATGATTCATCTTTTATCCAAATGTATTAACTTCATATTTGGTTGCTTAAAATGTTCAATGAACAATCTTAGCTCTACAAATGTTTGAATTAAACTTGATGCACTTTATATTCTGATCATTTATTTCCTGAATCAATGCGGTTCTTCGTTGGTGGTTGAAGCAGAACACAAATGAACCTGCAGCTCAAATAGATGGTTTATAATAGACGCATCACTGTCAAAGTCAATCTGAGACTTTATCTGTCCGCTGTAACCCGCTTTACACGTCTGTGAACTCTAAACAAACTGTGACTGAGATGAACCGACACTCGCCATCCGATCGGTCGAAACGTCAGAACTGAGTCCAGGTAAACAAGGATGCAAAACTGACCTTTCGCAAAGACCCTTGTTCTCTCACAGTGAAAAATACAGCAAAGAGGACACACTGAAACAGCTTCACATTTCAAATATTGTAATGTTTTAAAGAAGTTTAATCATTAAATAGCGTCTAGTGTGTGTTTAATGTGTGGTGACGGATTCAGGGTTATGATTGGTCAGATCGCCTGTCAATCAAACTGTTTGTGACGGGTCAATTAGAATTTGAATTTTAATGTAACAATTTTGGAATGTTGGTTTGACAAAACCTTGACTGAAAGTTTTGAGAAAAGCCTTCTATTGATGTTTATGTGAGTTTCAGAGTGTTACTTTTTAAAATTAATGCATTACAATATTGCGTTACTCCCTAAAAAAAATAACTAATTGCATTACTTAGTTACTTTTTATGAAAAGTATTGTGATACTGTTACTTTTTCTCACCTGGGCTCAATAACAACAACAAAAAAATATATTTTTGGCAAATGTTAAGGCCCTTTGACACCAAAAGTGAAATAAATAAACCTCAAGCTGAAGGAAATGCATATTTACTCTTGTACAGTAGAGGGCGCTGCTCAAACAAACCTTTCTGCCATTCTGGATTAAAGAAGAAAAGGATACAGGAGGAAGTTCAACTCTTATTTAACTGACAAAGGTACAAAAAAATCTAATTTTAGTATTTTAACTGGCCAAATTAACAATATTTTGTGAATATAAACAAACTTTACTTTTGGTGGCTGCAACACATACAAAAAAGTTGAGGCAACTAAACGTGAAAAGAGTAGATAAACTGTTTAAACTGAAGCCGCCCAAAATTAGTAAGTGAATTGACCCTTCACCTGCAGTTTGATTGACAGGCGATCTGACCAATCATAACCCCGAATCCGTCATTTTGTCCGTCAAAGCGGTCAGGGGAGTTAGTAGATTAACGTTGGTGAACTTGAATCACGTCTTGAAACAACATTCCTTCTGATGTTCATTCATGTTTATTTGATGCTATAAATGAACTAGTATGAAGAGATGATCGAGGAGCTACAGCGATCTGTCACCACACATTAAACACACACTAGACGCTATTTATTGATTCAACTGCTTTAAAACATTACAATATTTGAAATATGAAACTGTTTCATACGTTGTCAGTGTCCTCTTTGCTCCACGATGTATTTTTCACCGCATGAGAACATGATGTGTGGCGTGAGAGCGGACATAGCAACAGTAACTAAAGGGGGCGGGGCTTTGCGAAGGGTCAATTGGTAATGGGTAACTGGAAGTCAAGCAAAGATGGGTCAAATATCATGAATTCAAAACTCACATTTCTCAAAGCAAGATTACAAAGAATTGAGGTCGTTCAGCATCGTAAAAAGTTGTAAAAAGCTTCAGGGAATTTGGAGGAAACTCAGTTTGAGTAAGTCAAAGCAGTTGAATGTGCGTGACCTTTCAGGTGGTACTTCATGAGAAACCATGAAAACCATTTTCACTGCATCAAGAAGGAGAAATGGACACTATACAGCCGAGCTCATCTCACACGACCCGAAAGACAGTGGAAATGTGTGCTGTGGTCAGACGTTTCTGCTTGTTCTCGGGGAAAATGGACATCTGGACTTTCACCAGCGACAAACGCAAAAGCAATGATGGTATGAGAGCAGCACGAGTGACTTGTGTATGTGTGAAGGACGTGGAGGATTGTACAGACACATTAACAGGGCTGGGTCTGTTACTTTTAAAATGTATTTCACTACAGATTACAAAATACATGCTTTAAAAGTCATTTGTAACGTATTTCGTTACATTACTCAAGTTTAGTAACTTAATCTAAATACTTTAGAATACTTTGGAATACTAATAAGTGTGGAACAAACACAAAAAAGGTCATTGCAAGTTTTTATCTCACAGAAAAGAAAGTCAGAATTATGAGACATAAACTGACAATATTGAGAAAAGTCAGAATTATGAGATATAAACTGACAATATTGAGAAAAGTCAGAATTATGAGATATAAACTCGCAATATTGAGAAAAGTCATAATTATGAGATATAAACTCGCAATATTGAGAAAAGTCAGAATTATGAGATATAAACTCATACTAAATTAACAAATCGCAAGAAAAAGTCAGTATTGCAAGTTTAAATCTCCCAATTGTGACTTTATAACTTGCAATTGTGAGTTTAAATTTTGCAATTCTGAGAAAAAGAAGTCAGAATTGTGAAACACAAACTCACAATTGTGAGGGAAAAAACAAATTGTGAGAAAAAGTCACAGTGACGAGTGAATTATAAAATGACTCACAAAACATGAAAACAGTGGAAAACATGAATCTTAACTCTTTTTCAGACGGTCAGAGTCAGAGAATCACCAATCGCTGTTTAAATGACATTAAAACTCAAAGTAATCACTTTGGTAATCTAAAACACTTTTCAGATGTAACTGTAATCTGATTACCACCCATTTAAAATGAAATACAGTCACTCAAATTTTGTGTTTTAAATGCGTGACTAAGTGACTTGTATTTCGTTACTCCCCAACCCTGTGTATTAATAATTAAAGGAGAGTGACAGCAACTGTCATAATAATAGACTCTATTCAGAATCTTACAAACTCTTTACATTAAAAAGGTGAAAAAGTCGACATTCCTCCATTATTATTCTCATCTCAAACGGTAGTGTGCTGCTGCGTGTGTGTTTGTCCTGTAGCGCCCCCTGCTGGTCAGGATGCAGCATCTCAGTCCTGCTGTTTCTGATTTTCTGATTTCTGAGTTTTGCTGTCAGAACATCCGAACTGAAATCAGTCAAGCTGCTGAAAAAGCTTCAATTCCCTCCTGCTGCAGATCAAAGAGCTGAATTCGTCATCGTGACGATCGTCAGGAGTTCATGCATTAATTCTGCTGCATTACTGTACAGGAAGCTCTGCAGCGCTGAAGGTGTTCCACAGCAAACCAAACACACACTCACACACACACACACACACACACTCACACACACTCACACACACTCACACACACTCAAATCAGTAGTAACGTCTGACGTTTTTAAAATGTTACTTCTTTTAGAACGTTCATAGAATATTCAAAAGTAACATTTTGACGAATGAAACAATGGAACATTCGCGTGACAAAAAAAAGATTTCAATTTAATTCCATTTAAAGCACTTTATTGGCATCATTGTGTTTGCATATCATATTGCATAACAAAAATCTACAATAGCAGCAATAAATTACAATAAAAATGCAAAATAAGTAATGGATAATGAGAAATGTTGTTATTTTAAGCATAATTTTAATGCATTTTCAGACAACAGAATCAGTCATTTTGCTTCTCCAGTAAATGTATCTTAAGAACGTTTCGATATTTGACAGGGAGAATTCTGTGCTCGAACTTTAGTGCCGTTTCTCTCTCTGATTCTCTGATACACAACAAATAGTCCAAACTTTATCACACTTTAGATTCTCAAACTCTCTTTCTCTCTCTCTTTCTCTCACACACACCCTAAACAGGAAATAAAGCAAGATGTAAATGAGGTGAGAGAGAGAGGAAGAGGTTGTACATTCTAGTGTGTGTGTGTATGTGTGTGTGTGTCAGTTTTCCTGCAGCAGTGCTCACACACACACACACACACACTCATGCTGTGAGTGGTGGAGTGTGTTCGTGTGATGATGGACGCTCTGGAGATCTCCACACGAAACCCTCAGGACGACTTTGAGATTCTGCTGCGTGTCGGTGGAGGAACGTATGGAGAAGTTTATAAGGTACCTGTTTCACTCCGGGTCTCTTTCTCCGCCTTTCTACTCAGTTCATGTTTTTTAAAGAAAAGGGTTTATAAAGAGGAGTTGTGTGTGTGTGTGGCTATTCCCTACATTACGGGGACCAAACGTCCCCACAATGTAAGTAAAACCAGTAAATCTTGACATTGTGGGGACATTTTGTTGGTCCCCATGAGGAAACAAGCTTATAAATCATACAGAATTATCTTTTTTGAAAATGTAAAATAGCAGAACATTTTGTGTGATGGGTAGGTTTAGGGGTGGGGGGACAGAATGTACAGTTTGTACAGTAGAAAAACCATTGAATGTCCCCATAAAACATGAAAACACAACGTGTGTGTGTGTGTGTGTGTGTGTGTTGGTATTTGGGGCAAAAGTTCTGTGTCTCAGTTCAACTATACTCTTGAAATTCTTGTTTCTCATCATTCACGTGTGACACGATGAGCTACAAACATTAAATCTTAAATGTTGCTTGTTGCTTGTTTCATGCCTGTCTCTCTTTCATTTTCAAGGCTGTATTTGTCATCTGCCTCTAAATAAGTGTGTAACTCTCTTCACACTTACTCATGAGTGTGTGTGTGTGTGTTTGTACAGCCACATTTTGATGATTAATTGGTCCAAAAAGTGAGCTAAATCTGACAAAACCTCTCAAAAGCGTGTTTTGGTGACGCCCTCATTTGTAAAAGCAACATAAAAATAAAGTAAATACATTTTTATAAAAATGTAAAAAGCGTTCTGTGTGTGTGTGTGTGTGTGAGTGTGTTAGAGTTATAATATTAGCTGTAGGTAAAAAATAGAAGTCTTTTCGATGCCCCCATGCGCCACATCCTCTCTAAACTCACAGGCCTGTGAAGATCACACCGGAGATCTGTGCTGATCAGAAACGCCGGGAACGTTTCGGCAAGGTTCTCTCAACGTTGTGAGCAAACGTTCTTCCGGTAACGTTAACAGAACATTTGTCCAGAGTTATCTGGTCTTTTAGTAACGCTCTGAAAAACACCTTGTTTTAGTTGAATGATCGTTTAAGTGTTACTGCTTGTTTCAGAGAACATTCAAAAGGAACGTTCCCCGTAATGTTTCCCGTAATTGAAACATTAAAGAAAATGTGTCGAAAACAATTCTTGGTCATGCGAACGTTAAGGGAACATTCCATTTCATCACGCTTCAAACGTTACATTTGAATCTTCTCTGAATGTTCCGAAACAAGTAGTTACATTTAATAAATGTTTCAACTAAAAAAAACAAAACAGTATAAATAATGTTTTTGTGCCAACATTTTGAGAACATTATTAAAGGCCGGATGTTGTCGAACAAACGCTCTATTAACGTTACCGGAAAACATTTGTTCGTTTCCCATACAACGACGCAACTCGCTGCTTCACTACTATAGTACGATTAATAGTACGATTAACACTCCACTTTTAGACTCACAAACTTCCCCAAACACTTCCCCTCGGGGGAATCACCTGCCGCCATTTTGAAGTGCATTCCACTTCATGAAGTTTATACGGACAGACCCTCATCCCCTCAATTTTGAAAACCTTATGTTCGCAGTCAAAATTTATACTACTGATATTTTTGCGTTGTTTGAGTAATTTTATTTTCTTCCAGCAGCTCATACACCTATAGGATTTTATGTCTTTTCTCAATGTACAACCAAATTATATGCATATAGAATAGTGCATTAAACTAAATGAAAAACGGGTTTAAATAATAAATCAACCAATTCCAAGTGATCAAGGGCTCCATTTAAACCTCATGCACGAGTTCCGCCAGTAGTGGGCGCTCATGCAAAGTAAACAATGACATCCGAGTTCACGAAATGGAGGGAAGTTAGCGAGCGAAGGGCATAACAATTTCGGAGAGGAGCTAGTCACGACTGTTTTCCGAAACCGTATTGTCGCAATCGTTCAGCCATGGCGGTAATAATTTCTTTAAACGAGTCCGTTTGAGATCGTATTAATGCTAGATTTTGTTTGCTATAAATGTACGGAGCCCCAAACATGACATGCAGGAAAAAAAAATAGTAGGATAAATCGTGCGCATGATTTACTAATTTGTTCCCTCGATTTATAAATCATGCGCACGATTTAGCGAATTGAGAGAACGAAAGCGCTTCCTTCCCGCCATTTTGAAGAGCGTTCTACTTCGTGAAGTGGACGAGGGAAGTTTACACGGACAGTCTACGTCATATGCACACTTCAGGCAGCTCCATATCCCAAAATTCAAAACGAATGTGACGTCTTCGCATATCTATGCTACATTAATTCTTTTTTTTTAGACATTTAAAACACATTTATACATATAGAATGCTACATTAAACAATTTCGTCAGTAAATAGATCAAGTGATCAAGGGCTCAGGACGTTCCAGTTCAACAATACAAAGGTTCTTCGAGTAGTGGGCACTCAAGTTAACGAGGGAAGGGCATAAGAAATGAAAATTCTCATTTTTATCAGCCATTTTGCTGTTCGTTCTTATGTACGCACATGCGCACTCGTCAAAAACTATAATATGTAAATTATACATATTACACATTCGAAATAAAAGATATGCATTGTACTGAATGTCAACTTGCTTATTTTTTGCTCAAGATAACAATGTATTAAGTCCACATGTCATAATGCGATGCTGCGTTCGGGAAACACCAAATCTTTGAACTATGTTAGTAACGCCGGAACTTGTTAGTTGGCCAATTATGCTTTTGGGAAACGCACCGCTGAAGGTTCCCTGCTAGATCTGACCGTCTGTGATGTCACGGTGTTCTCAGTTTGATGTCATTTTACATTTATTTACATTGCCATACATTGTCATTGTGAGGAAGCGCATGTTTGCTGTCACTGTAGAGCTGCAGTTGTCCAGTTTTCAGTCATCTGTCACAGAATGATGATAGTTCTCCGGTATCCATCATCATCATCGTCTTCGTTCAGGCTGATTTACTGTAAAACACGCCGCGGCTGTAGAGGAGCGTGTGGTGTAGATGCACCGCACCACTGCTTCCTCTTTCCTCTCAAAAGCACCTTTGTGTGTGCCGATGTTTCACCTGTGGCAGCTAGTAAAACACTCCGGCGTGAGCAAACACTGGCCGTGAACCCCATCTGCACCACTTTAGAGAAACATTAACAGCTTTTCATGGTTCACCATCACTGCTGTGTTTCACAGCCGAGCGTCTGCAGTATGCAAATCAGACGCAGCGCTTCATCCGTCTCCGCGATGCAGGATGGATATGATTTCATGTCCTAGATTTGTCAGCACAGAGTAAATATGACATCAGCAACTGCTTTTTGTCACACGGGCTGAAAAACTCTTCACATCCTGATAGCAATCAATAACAGAAGTGTTTAGAGGATAAACAAAATGCACATCTTCTGTGGAAGACTCAGGACCGACACATGTTCATCCGATCATTGTATTCGGTCCTATCTGCCTGTCATCCTATGCATTTGCATAACCCCGCCCACCCTGCTCACGTAGAAATAACACATCATCAGCGTGTTTCAGATGAGAGTATGGAAGCCCGTTCCCGCCACTGTTGAGAAAAAAAAATATTTTCCGTAAGTCATAATAATGAGAAACTTTCGCAAAATAGTGACTTAGTATCTCATAATAATGACTTAACATCTCATAATAATGACTTAGTATCTCATAATAATGACTTAACATCTCATAATAATGACTTAGTATCTCATAATAAGGACTTAGCATCTTTAACCTAATCAAAAAACATTTTTTTAGAAACTTTCTCATAATAATGACTTAACATCTCATAATAATGACTTAGTATCTCATAATAATGACTTAGTATCTCATAATAATGACTTAGTATCTCATAATAAGGACTTGGCATCTTTAACCTAATCAAAAAACATTTTTTTTAGAAACTTTCTCATAATAATGACTTAACATCTCATAATAATTACTTAGTATCTCATAATAATGACTTAGTATCTTTAACTAAATAAAATTTTTTTAATAAAACTAATAAAAATACAAACTTTAATAAAACTTTAAAACTAAATTATGAGATGCTAAGTCATTATTATGAGATGTTAAGTCATTATTATGAGATACTAAGTCATTATTATGAGATGCTAAGTCATTATTATGAGATGTTAAGTCATTATTATGAGAAAGTTTCTAAAAAAATCAAAAAAACATTTTTTGATTAAGTTAAAGATGCTAAGTCATTATTATGAGATACTAAGTCATTATTATGAGATGTTAAGTCATTATTATGAGATACTAAGTCATTATTATGAGATGTTAAGTCATTATTATGAGATACTAAGTCATTATTATGAGAAAGTTTCTCATTATTATGAGAAAAGTTTCTCATTATTATGAGATACTAAGTCATTATTATGAGAAAGTTTCTCATTATTATGACTTACGGAATTTTTTTTTTTTCTCGACAGTGGCGGGAACGGGCTTCCATATGAGAGTCATCAAGCATTTAATAAAAATTAAAAAAATGTCACCGAGCACCCGTGTCATGACAAATCAGGTCTCCCCGAACTGTCAGTTAATGATTATCCTATAAGTATATACGAATGATATTAATTTAAAATACGCATATAGCTTACTATAGAATGCGTAAGAAAACTATTTAGTGCATAATACACCAAATTAACATAATTACACTTGATTAACTGTTAAATGAAAACAAACTGAAGTTTCAGTCATTAATTCCTCTCCCTCATGTCGTTCGTAAGATCTTCGTTCATCTTCAGAACACAAATGAGGATATTTTTGATGAAATCCGATGCTTCAGTGAGTCTCTATTGACAGCAAGATGATGAACACTTTCATACTAATACATATTTAAAACAGGTCATGTGACTACAGTGGTTCAACCTTAATGTTATAAAGCGATGAGAATACTTTTGAGCGCCAAAAAAACAAAATAACGACTTTTAAACAATATCTAGAAATGGACGATTTCAAAACACTGATTCATGAAGCTTTACGAATCTTTTGATTCGAATCAGTGATTCAGAGTGCCAAAGTCACATGATTCAGTAAACGAGGCTTCGTTACGTCATCAGTGATTCACAATTTCAATACTTCACGCGATTTTGTCAGTTTTATACGCGAACCGAACCACTGATTCGAATCAAAAGATTCGTAAAGCTTCATGAATCAGTGTTTTGAAATCGTCCATCACTGGATATTGTTGAATAAAGTCGTTATTTTGTTTGTTTTGGCGCACAAAAAGTATTCTCATCGCTTTATAACATTAAGATTGAACCACTGTAGTCACATGACCTGTTTTAAATATGTTTTCATCAAAAATATCTTACGAAAAAATGTCTTATGGGTGTAGAACGACATGAGGGAGAGGAATTAATGACTGAAATTTAACTTTTGGGTAAACTAACACTTTAATTAATTTGGATATCTGTATGCTATGCTAGTACATAAGCTAACTAATACATAAATGCTAATTACGGTGTAGCATTTATCATAACATGATTTTGTAGGAATTGTAAACAGGCATTAAAAGAGACTACCTATTAAAAACAATTGCACCAATGGGATCATGTGGGGTCCTGATGGAGACCTGATTTCAATGGGGCACAATTTGTCTCTACACCGGTGTGGTAAGAAACCAAGGAATCAGGTCTCCTTCAGGACCCCACATTTGTTCAACTGATTTTTAATGGGTAGTCTTTTTAGTGCCTGATTATAATTCCTTCAAAGTCACGTGATTAATGTAATTTAAAATGAGTTACAGTGACCATTAAATTACACGGTTTATAACTAAAGCGACAAGTTATGAAATCAAGCATTTCTCCTTCTTACTATTTTTTTTGATAGCTTATATGCTAGCATCTAGGCCTACGCTATTAGCCTGCTAGCTAACATATATTATATTAGATATGTTTGTGTGTGCTTGGCATGATAATTAATGTTACTTACAAATGTATTGCTATTATTGTGTAAAATTAATATTAAATTACTTTTACACAATGCAAGTTTTAAGAATGTTTCGCTAACGTTCCCATTGAATTATGAAAGTATTATTTCCGATAACGCCCAGTTTTTAAATTAATGTTTTTTCTTAGTCATGTGAACGTTAAGAGAATGATTCATTTTATCGTTCTGCGAACGTTATAGGAACGTTACTTTTTAATGTTCTCTGAGGTGTGTAAAAATCCATGTTTGACAACTTGGTGAAATATTTCAGGAGGGGGAAAATTTGTGAATAATTCACTGAATGAAATGCGGTCGAGTAAATGATAGAGGACTTAAAATACAGTGCACTATTCAATTGAGTGTTATTGTCAGAGTATAAACATGATCCAGTTGAACTATCACTTTAATACAGTGAGTTAAACAACATGTTACCTGAAAAATCATTTAGTTTAAATGTCAAACAGCATGCCGGTCTAATTCCATTCAAAACGAGGCCTTTTTGATCTTCTAAAACGCCTAAATTGAGTGTTTGAGATGTTTTAAATTCTAGAATACCTTTTAAAAAAATGAATGCTTTTCCTCAAGTTCTTGGTTTGAATCTGTGATTTCAAAGCTTGGCCATCAGATAAGTGTGTTCATTTGTTCATGAACTAAAGAACCTGTCAGACATCAACACCGTACTCCTCCATCGCCCACGTCCGCAGACAACCAGTTCAGCTCGTTTTACTGCAATAGAACAAAAACACAACGTTCATCTCATATCTGTGTGCTTTCAGTTTGATCAGAAACACGTGAACGTGATTATGAGGCACACAGTGTATGAGACGGGGGGGAATCTGTTGTTTTTCTGTGAGGTCAGGGGGCGTGGCTCTGGAATTGTTCCGCCCCTGGAGAGGGTGCTGAGCCGCCCACACACACACACACACACAAACGGTTAAGGTTAGTTGTTTATACTCTGAAATGGAATGAAATGTGGTGTTTCCAGTGACATAAGACAGACAATATTACTCACACACGCAGTAAACTACATGAACACCTATGCTGGAACTCTTCCATTATGAAGACTTTTCATTGTCATGATGGTTTTTATCCTCAGATAATGATATTTTCTTTCACCTCTTGTTATAATTTTTTTTTTGTGATTATTTAGCCATGTCCTCATAATGTAGCAAAACCTAAGCTAGATTGATTGATAGATAGACAGACTGACAGACAGACAGACAGACAGACAGACAGACAGACAGACAGACA
>CM076076.1:34705471-34727971 GCA_038088235.1 Zacco platypus
TATCAGAGAGATGATCTGTACATCCTCAAGTTGCGCAGACAAATCTGACCACAATCTCAGAAAGTAGTTACTATTTCGAAGTAATTGACGGCAAAAGTTTGGAAGAAACAGTACCTACGCCCTTGACACACTTCACACATCTTTTTTTTTTCAAAACTGTGTTTAACTGTTTAGAAGCAGATCTCCTAGAAGCGATAAACGCCTCTTTCTTTCTTTTCCAAACTGAAAACTGCAGTGGTTAAGCTCCTCCTGAAAACAGCCCAATCGCAAATCTTCCTTTCATAGGCAAGATCATTGAAAAAGTTGTGTTCAATCAGCTGAACAATTTCAAACAGATATATTGGTGGACATCCTTGACATGCGGAGTCCCACAAGGCTCAATCCTTGTACCGCTCTTGTTCAATCTCCAACAGACCTCGCCCTATCACCTAATGACTACAGCCCCACTGACTTCCTGTGTCAGTGCATTGATGAAATTAAAAATAGGATCTGCCAAAACTTCCTTCAGTTAAACAAAGACAAAACTGAAGTCCTTCCGTTTTTTTCAAGCAAAGATGAAGCTGAACGCTTGACTCATCAAGAATCATGGTGTCACTTTGGAGTCAGCATATTATCCTCTTAAAAATATTGCAAGAATTAGATGTTTTGTCTCCAGTTAACGATTATTGGATTATTGTACACTGGCCTTCCCAAAAACACCATAAAACAGCTGCATTTTTTGTTTTGCTTTTTATGTAAAGCACTTTTAATTACCATTGTGCACTCAAAAAATATTTCTGTCTAAACATAAGTTTTTTGCAATTTAATCACATAGCAATTTTCCATCCATTTGGATGACATAGTTTTAACATAAACAAACTAATAAACTTAATGCGATTCATATTTGTCAGTCATATGTAAATGAAATAGGTAAGATTTATGTAATAGTTGAGTATATGAATAGTGAGAGATTAAATGTCTTTTATCTTCAGTTGATTTCATCAGTTGTAGTTCTTGTGTTTCTCTGTCCTTCAGTGATTCTGCTTGTTAACAGCAGGTGTTCATCATTAATGCTCAATCATCACTTAATGATCTCATTAACTCTGACACTGCTTCAACGGTACTTTAACTCAGTAGTGCGCACACACATGACCACTAGACAGTGTTCATTAACCTGTGAACTATTACATAAATCTTACCTATTTCATTTACGTATGACTGACAAATATGAATCACATTAAGTTTATTAGTTTGTTTATGCTAAAACTATGTAATCCAAATGGATGGAAAATTGCTATGTAATTAAATTACATAAAACCTATGTTTATACTGAAATATTTTTTTGAGTGTGTATGAAATGTGATATATAAATAAACTTGCCTTGCCTAATCCAGATGATGAATGATAAAAACATTTACAGCCAATCAGAATCCATCCTGCTTTAATGAGCTTGATAGACAAGCATGCGTTTATAATAAACATAACGGTATCATTTGCTGGTGTGGACGCTGATATAGTTATCTTTCTTGATGTGGGAGATAATATACAGTTTGTACAGTATAAAAATCATTATATCTATGGAATAAAATGTGAAACGTGTGTGTGTGTGTGTGTGTGTTTTCAGGCACGTAATAAACAGAATGGGGAATTGGCAGCCATTAAAATCATCAAAATGGAGCCTGGTAAGACCTGCGTCCAGCTTCCATCCAGTATCACACAATTATATACTGATTTTTTTATTTTTAAATCATGGGTCTCAAACTCCTGGAGGCCCACTGGAGCGGAGTTTGAGACTCTGCTTTAAATCGTGTCAAACACTATTTCCTGTCTTTGACAGAGGACGATTTCTCTGTCATCCAGCAAGAGATCGTGATGGTGAAGAGCTGCAAACACGGCAACATCGTGGCCTATCACGGCAGTTACATCAGGTGAGAGAGGGAATTGTTTGGAAAAGGCATTATGATGCATTCTGACATCATATATTGAATATCATATTGAAATATTTTCCAAATCGAAATGCTATCAAATAATTAGATGTAGCTGATCACCTATACAGGTGTTAGTCTTTTCAATTGCATTACTGTCTATATGAATGGGGAATAATTTTATACTGTAAACATTGACTATGTAACAAATAGTGAATCCTAAGCAGTAGAGAGTGTCAATCTTGCTTTGTAAAGAATTTCTTTAATTTTCTATTGTTAGAGGTCATTGTTTTATGAGTCTGAAACGTTTGACAGTGTTCTGGAAGGATGAGTTGATTTGAGACATGAATGAAGTGTTTTGGTAGTTTTTGAATGTGAAATGAACTGCTGTGCTGGAGTTGATAGTTGTTTAGTTTGGAGAACTGTGTGAAGAGATTTGACCTAAGTTTTGAGAAATGTGTCCTAGTGATTGCAAAAAAGACCAGATAACTTTGAACGAACGTTCTATTAATGTTACTTGACGAATGTTTGTTTATAACTTTGAGAGACCCTTGTGAAAAAAAGTGTTAAATTTGTACTTTTGTGTTAAATGTTAAAATAATTTAAAGTAAAGTCCTAAATAGAGTACACTTTAATGACAATATTTCTTAATACACTTAAGTGCACTTTTAATAAATGCTTTGCATAATAATGTATAATTAAGTATTGCTTGAACATAATTATGATTTTATTGCATTTTAAATATGCTAGAAACCATTGTAAAAGTACATATAAAGATATAGTAAAGTCCTACTTAAGTGTTTTAAAAAGCACTAACACTAAATGCATTTAACATAAACTTAATTTGTGCTACGTTTGAAATAAATGACATATAACATGCATTTAGCATGTCAAAAACATTAACACTTAAGTCTATTTTTAACTGACATTAAAATATGTTTTAACTAACTTGAGCGATGCACTTTAACTATATTTTAAAGACACTAGAAATAATTATACACGTACAAATTAAGATGTACTAAAGTCCTACTTAAGTTGTTTAAAAAAATCACTCAAAAGTTGTACTAATTGTATTTAATGTGTGATACATTTAAAATTAATTACAAATAAAAGGCATTTAAGTGGCGAAAATAACATATTTAATTTGCACTCCTTTTAAAGAATATTATTTCCAATATTCCAATATTGCACTTTTTTTCACAAGGGGAACCTTGCCGGAACGTTCTGAAAGCAGAAGTTGCTTTTTAAATTAAGTGTAAATGATCAATTTTGTTGTAGGATGAATAAGCTGTGGATCTGTATGGAGTACTGCGGTGGAGGATCTCTGCAGGACATTTACCACGGTAAAGAGGATCTGTCACCTCTCTCACACACAGATGTTTTATCTCGATGACTTGGTTTCCTGTTTTTAATGTCTTTGACCTTTCAGAGCCTTTGGGTCACTCTCTAAAACAGCACTGAACTCCACGGCGTCTGAGTGTGTGTGATGAGAGTGTTCAACTATAATATAACAACATATCTGAGTTAATTCTTTTACTGTCAATGCATGAAATTGTTCTTTCTCAGTATTTTTGCCTTGTTTTCCAGCACAATTATCTAAACATTTTTAAATCAAGATACTGGAAAAGCAAAATATATTTTAAAGATTTTTTTTACCACATTCCCAGCTAACAGGGATCGGACTCAGAACTTTAGCTAATGTTCTGGCAAGGTTTTCTCAAAGTTATGAACTGTAACAATGAGCGAGTCATCGGGTTGAAATCCAAGTGCAGCTTTATTCAAAGACATAGTCAGACAGGCAATGGTCAACTCAACAGCAAACAGTAACAACAGGGAAAAGGCAAGCTCGTAGTAAATGATCCAGGCGAATGCTCAGAGGCAGGCAGATAAACATCAAAAACCAAAGAAACAGGCAGGATCAGGAAACTAGACAGGAATAACACTCAGAACTGTAACAGTGAAATGAAACAAGACTTCGCAGATCACAAGTGTTAGAGGGTTAGCTTAAATAGTGCACTAGATTGTTTGCAGCTGGGCCGTAATCAAGCATAAGGGACTTATGGGAAATGTAGTGTGGTGTATGGAGTCCATGATATGAGCGGGTGACCTCTGGTGGCAGGTGGATGGAGGACAATGGAATGGATTCATAACATGAACAAACGTTATTCCAGTAAAATTTCGCAACGTTTAGAGAACGTTCAGAAGTAACGTTAACGTTCACAATAACCAATAAACAAATTGTAAATCATTTTAAAAAGTAAGGTGTATATTTTCAAAACTCTTAGTACTAATATCACAACAGATCATCAAAAGTGCACTTTTTTCAAACATTTTAGCATCGTTTCAATTGTTTCAAAATTAGAAAGTACCCTTTTCACTACACAAACTAAGTGTTTCGTTTTTATATAAATGTTTCATCTCGTTCGGTTTAATACATTTGTCTGTTATTTAATCCAACTGAACTTAATGGTTAATCAATGAATCATTTAGTACATCTATAGATTTCTATAGATTTTGATTCTATATTCTTGATTATCTATAAGTTCGATAGCACTTATTTGCAATTTGGATAACCAGAGGGAGAGTTCCTTCTTCTTCACTAAGATTGAAAAGCTGACCTGTGATTATCATCTGTCTCTCTGTCAGTGACCGGTCCGCTCTCAGAGCAGCAGATCGCTTACATCAGTCGAGAGATGCTACAGGTGACACTTAAAACGCACAGTTCAGATCACATAATTATAACAGAACACAATTATTTAAGAAGCCATTCACACTTACTCTCTGTCTACCTCTGTCAGGGTCTTGATTATCTTCACGGACAGAAAAAAATCCACAGGGATATCAAGGTAAAGTACCTTCACACACTTTAACAACCAAACAGTCCACCAGCAAACAGTTTCAGTCCGTTATTCTGAGTTTGTGTTTTTCAGGGTGCCAATATTCTTCTGAATGATCACGGAGAAGTCAAACTGGGTTCGTAGAACTACTGAACACCTGTTTCACTCAGTCCTTCTTTCTGTCTGTATAACACATCTCTTTCTCGCTGTGTTTAGCTGACTTTGGCATCTCAGCACAAATCACAGCCACTTTTGCCCGTCGAATGTCATTCATTGGGACGCCGTATTGGTGAGATCTGTTTTCTTTCTGCCGAGTTCTGACTATAGTTGTACTTCAAGTTCTTGTAGCAGTATTTCTGTCATTTTGAAGCTCATTGTTGAATCTAGCTCGTCCTCAGAAGTGTCAGATTTGCACCGATCAGGCATAACATTATGACCACCTTCCTAATATTGTGTTGGTGCCAAATCAGCCCTGACCCGTTGAGGCGTGGACTCCTCTAGATCCTGAAGGTGTTCTGTGGGATCTGCTCCGAGATGTTCGCAGCAGATCCTTTAAGTCCTGTAAGTTGCGAGGTGGATCGGACTTGTTTGTTCAGCACATCCCACAGATGGTCGATTGGATTGAGATCTGGGAAATTTGGAGGCCGAGTCAACACCTCAAACTCGTTGTGCTCCTCAAACCATTCCTGAACCATTTCTGCTTTGTCGCATTATCCTGCTGAAAGAGCCACAGCCACCAGTTTCCATGAAAGGCTGTTCATGGTCTACAACGCTTAGGTAGGTGGTTCTTGTCACAGTAACGTACATATGGACGGCAGGATCCAAGGTTTCCCAGCAGAACATTATCCAAAGCATCACACTGCCTCTCACCTTCTTCCCATCCTGGTGTCATGTGTTCCCCAGGTAAGAGACGCACACGGACCCGGCCATCCTCGTGATGTAGAAGAACGTGATTGACCTTCTTCCATTGCTCCGTGGTCCAGTTCTGACGCTCACGTCCCACTGTTGGCTCTTTCGGACTGGTCTCGTCTGCAGCTCCATACACTACAAACTGATGCTCTTTGTGTTCTGACACCTTACTATCAGAACCCGTTTGAGCTCCAGGAGCTCGTCTGTTGGATTGGACCACACGTGCATCACTAAGCCTCGGCCGCCCGTGACCCTGTCGGCGGTTCGGACCACTTTTGACAGATCCTGACCACTGCAGACGGGAACACCCCACAAGAGATGCTCTGATCCAGTCGTCTAGCATCACAATTTGGTCCACAATCCTTATGCTTGTCTATTTTTTCTGCTTCTAACATCAATTTTGAGGACAAAATGCCGCTGTAACTGGATTAAATGGAAGGAAGGAGGCACGAACCGGCGAACGTTCAACATTGTTTAATAATAAAATAAACAAACAATAAAACGAAAATAAAAGGGCGGCACACAAACAAAATAAAACAACATAAAGTCCAGGCCTGGTCCTCTCTCGTCCTTCACTGTCGTCGCTCCTCTTTCATGCTTCCGGAGCTCCTCCGTGAGAGACACGAGACCGGTGTAGCGCGCAGCTGACACTTATTATCTCTCGCGTCACTGGCCTCACGCCGTTCCCTCACGGCTCTCGCCCGCCCTGCTCGTTACCACTAACAGCTGATGAAGAGATGATCAGTGTTGTTCTCTTCATCTGTCAGAGCTCATCATGTTATGCCTGATCGGTGTATTTTCCTGACGGTAACCTGTGAGCGCTGACTGCAGCCGGTTCTCAGTCGTGAGTGTGTGTTTCTCCACAGGATGGCACCGGAAGTGGCCGCGGTGGAGATTAAGGGCGGATATAATGAGCTGTGTGACATCTGGTCTGTGGGAATCACGGCGATCGAGCTCGCAGAACTTCAGCCACCTATGTTTGATGTCCATCCTCTCAGGTGAACAAAACACACACACACACACACACACACACACACACACACACACACACATATATGAATGCTCTCAGATTTAATTGCTGATGACATTGACATTATTGTCTACTGTAGAGCTGCTTTACAGCCGAAAAGCTGACGTCATTTCATAATTAATGAACTTTGCAACACTGTTTGCTTATGTAAAGCTTCTTTGTACTGTGTGAAGTGCTATAGAAATAAATGTGACTTGACAAACATTGTTTGTGCTTCTGGTTTCCTCAGAGTTTTGTTCCTCATGTCCAAGAGCGGCTATCAGCCTCCCAAACTCAAAGACAAATCCAAATGGTGAGAGACTGAGGTGTTCTGCAGTAAAGCATTGATCGCACCTCAAACGAATCACTCACGGCTGCTCTTATTGCAGGTCCACCACGTTCTACAGCTTTGTGAAGTCCATGCTGATCAGGAACCCAAAGAAGAGACCCAGCGCCAAAAAGATGCTGACGGTACGTTTGCCAGCTGTGTGTGTGTGTGTGTGTGTGTGTGTGTTCATGACGTTAAACATGTGTCGTGCCTTGTTTCAGCACTTGTTTGTGACGCAGCCGTCTTTGAGACAGGAATTAACCCTCGAACTACTGGATAAACTCAAACACCCTGAGAAACTGAAAGTCTGTTTGCCTTCAGATGACGATGATTTGGAGGTACACACACACACACACACACACACACACTCAAACACATAATTATGACTTTTATTACATAACTATGTCAGAAATGGCTTCCATAGGTCCACGATTCACACAAGGGCCAATTGACCCTTCGCCGGCAGTTTGATTGACAGGCGATCTGACCAATCATAACCCTGAATCCGCCATTTTGTCCATCAAAGCGGTCAGGGGAGTTAGTAGATTAACGTTGGTGAACTTGAATCACGTCTTGAAACAACATTCCTTCTGATGTTCATTCATGTTTATTTGATGCTATAAATGAACTAGTATGAAGAGATGATCGGTTCACGAGGAGCTACAGCGATCTGTCACCACACATTAAACACACACTAGACGCTATTTATTGATTCAACTTCTTTAAAATATTACAATATTTTAAATATGAAACGGTTTCATACGTCGTCAGTGTCCTTGATGTATTTTTCACTTTGTGAGAACATGATGTGTGGCATGAGAGCGCATAGTAACAGTAACTAAAGGGGGCGGGGCTTTGTGAAGGGTCAATTAAGTTTAAGCACAGTTTCAACTCCTCCTTTTTCTCCTTATATGGTCAAGCGCAGCACATTTATCCGAACGAAAACAAATATTCGCAAATGTATTCATGATTTAAAAAGGCAGAGCAGAACCGAAGATTCTGTGTGAGAAACACTTAAATTTGAACCTGCTTCTCATACAAGCCTCTTTTATAGCTTCTTAAAGGGGACATATCATGAAAATAGGACTTTTTTATAATCGGTGACAAAGGACAATCCAGTAACTAAGTTAGAGCTTCCGAATCCCATGCCGGAAGACCGGGGTTCGAGGCCCGCTCAGAGCGGGTCGAGTAGGACCCGGGTAGAGGTGTTACATTGGTGCCGTGACCCAGATGGGAGTGAGGTTTAGGGGGCTGAGTGTAACGGAGGCCAGCTAGTAGTTGCTGTGCGAGTAAACCTCACTCCTCTGACACGAAGAGACGCTCTAGCAACAGATGCTAAGGGTTGCAACCTTTAGCCTCCTTGTTAGAGCGTCCGACTCCCATGCCGGAAGACTCAGGTAGAGGGGTTTCATTGGTGCCGTGACCCGGATGGGAGTGAGGTTTAGGGGGCTGAGTGTAACGGAGGCCAGCTAGTAGTTGCTGTGCGAGTAAACCTCACTCCTCTGACCCCTAGAGAGGCCCTAGCAACAGATGCTAAGGGTTGCAGCCTTTAGCCTCCTTGTTAGAGCGTCCGACTCCCATGCCGGAAGACTCGGGTTCGAGGCGGGTCGAGTAGGACCTGGGTAGAGGGGTTACACATGTAAAATAAACAAACTGCTCAGATTTTGCTCACTTAGTGACGTAGGAAGGGGATCTTATCATAATATTGCCGCCCCTTAATCTGCATGTTTCCACCCATGGCGCCACCATTTTGTTTTGTCAGTTCTAACGCCATGGCAAAAGTTTGAGCAAAACATGCTAACTGTTCTGTCGTTGGGTGCACAGACAAGCACTGAACACTATTTAGACTCTCGTTAGCTCGTTGGCAAGCTCGATTGTTAAAAAAGGAGCGTTTCTGTCCGAGTGATATTTTGAAAAAAATATTAGACCATCCACAGCTTTTGACAGCGATCATAAACGTTAGCCTGGTGTGTGTGGCTCTATTTAGCAAACAGGTACGCTGTGTATAGTGGGCGTCCATACGGGTTTTGTTGAATCATAAATGTATCCACTAACCGTTCAGAAATCGACTCCGGTTTGAACACTTTCCTCATTTTGTCTGCATGAGATTCTCCAGCTTTGTTGTTGTTGAGCTGTTAAAGCTCCGCCCTCTTCTGGAGCAGCAGCTCATTTGCATTTAAAGGGACACACACAAATTTTGTTTGAGCTGTTTTAACCCGAGAGCAACTTGCACTAACATACCTTAAAATATTGATTTTTCTCAAGATGCACACCAGTACATTTATCAAAGATACTTTAGTCCTACTCCTGGTTTAATCTAAACCCTGTCTGTGAAACCAGCCCTATATAATTTACATTTACATTTCAGTCATGCGAGTGCAGCTTCTATCTCTTTGAATGGGGAAACATCACATTCCTGTGTATCATGTGATGTTATCTGTGTCTCTCTCAGGTTATTGTGCCACATTCCCTCAGAAGAATTCACTCAATCAACCGACACAACCGGGCCGAGAGAACCAACTCAGACATCAGCTGTAAGACTCTCGTTATTGAGATAAAGATACTCGCTCTTTCAGCATTACAACCCCGGTTTCTGTGCTTTCAGTGGAACAGATTTACACACAAAGACCAGTCGCTGACAAACGAGAGTCTCCGGAAGCAACGGTTAGTGTGTGTGTGTGTTTAACTTTCTGGGAGGAAATTGCTGAAAATTGTGTCCAGAAGTGATCTCAGTCCTTCCTTTCAAGATGTTTTCATTCGTGTGTTTGATGTAGTTACGGACGCCAGGACGGCCGTGGACGAATCCGGTGCTCACGTACAGTAAACAGTCCGTCAGGTACATTTATGTGTACAGTATGTACAGTGTGTCACATGTAAACAGTTGATGTTTCTAATAAACTCTTTCTGACAGAGATGAGAGCGTGGACACCGATGATGACTACGATGACGTGGAAATGTAAGATATTATCCTCTTCTCAAATCATAAACAGCACATTTTACTGTACTTTTACGCATTTGGCAGACGCTTCATTCAAGCTTTACATTGAATGAGTTGAATGAGTTCTCTGATCTATCTCAGTGTTATTTTAGTATTATTTTTTATATGTGTTTTTAGTGCTATTAACGTTTTGAATGAGATTTAATTGTTATATATATTTATATATTTTTTTGTAATATTCATTTTTATCTTCCATATTTATTTAAGTTTAATTTAGAACTTATTTTAGGTAGTTGCCAAGGCAATATTTAAATTTCTCTATTAGTGTTTTTAAATTTTTCATCTAATATTTTCATGTTTGTTTGTAAATATATATATATATATATATATATATATATATATATATATATATATATATATATATTTAAATAAAAGATACAAATATATTACTTATTGTTGTATTTAGTAGTTTGGAGTTTTTGCTTTCGTTTTTATTTAAGGTTACTTCCACTTATTTATTTCAGTTGACTAGGAAATATTTCTTCTGTTAATATTTAATATAATTTTTAATTATAATAATAATAATAATGTCAATATTTAATAATAGTTTTTCTGTTAATATTTGTATTTTATTAGTTTTTTTTCAATTAATATATATAAAATATATACATTTAAATAAAAAATAAAATGTATTATTTATTTTTATATTTTTCAGTTTTCATTAAAAAAAATTTTTTTTTAAATAATTCTATTTATCTGTCATTTATATTTCAAGTTACTTCAGTTTTTTTATTTCAGTAGCCAAGACTTTTTTTTCTCCATATAATATAATTTATTTTTTATATATTTTATATATTATAAATATATTTGTTATATTTAAATAAAAAAACAAAATATATTTTAATAAACGAAAATGAAAAAAAAATATTTATTTAACTGTAACAACAAAGATTAGAACCTTTTTCCAGGGAACTAATTAACTGATTATGATTAGTAATGAAATAATGGGATGAGTCTGAGCGGTTCATCACAGGTCGGGTGTCGTCCGCTGTTTTGCTGTAATTTCATTGGTCATGATGGTGTTGAGCGTGTGGTTCTGTGATTGTATCTGTGGTTAATCTCGTTTCTGGTTCTCTTCTCCTCCCACAGACCTGCCAGTCATTCTGTGAGGTACTGCAGCAATAATCCCACCGCATTCGTCATCTGATTATGAATTATGAAGGATATGATATCTCTTCTTCTCTGTTTAGCAGCACACTGCAGTACAGCGACGAAGTTCCTCCTCCTCTTCCTCCCAAAGTAAGTCGCTCCTTCCTTACTCACTCCTTACTAAAGTCCGAGGCTTCAAAACATTTCTTTATCGACTGCTGCAGGGAAATATGACATTTGAGCTGAAGATTCACGTCAAACCCTGTTAAAGGCGGTTCATGTCAACACTTGCTCAAGGTTTTTATTAGAGCAAATCTGTAAATATAAATATGTAAAAATATACGAACCTGAAAAAGGCTAAAATTTTGAAATATGTGATTCATCATAAATATGAAAATAAATGCAAGAAATGGCTGAAATTTTAATATATATAATTCATATCACAAATATGAAAATAAATTCATAAAATGGCTAAAATGTTAAATAATTCATATCATTAATATAAAAATAAATTCATAAAAAGGCTAAAATGGTGAAATATATAAATCATCATAAATATGATAATAACATCTTAAAAAGAGTAAAAATATGGTCTTAAAAATAAATCAAAAAAAGATATTGAGTAAATTAATATAAAATATTGAAATATATCAAACTGAAATATATAAGCCATGGTCCTCATGATGAAAAACATTATTAAAAAAAGGCTAAAATGAATTTATGCTTTTAAATAAACTCATTAATAAATTCATAAAAGGCTAAAATGTTGAAATATATAAACCATCAAATATGAAAATATTTAAATATATAAATCAGGAAATATGAAAAAATGCAGAAAATGGCTGAAATGTTAAGATGTATAATTCATCAAAAATATAAAAGTAAATTTATAAAATGGCTAAAATTTTGAAATATATAATTCATCAAATATGAAAATAAATGGATGAAATGGCTGAAATTTTAATATATATAATTCATATCACAAATATGGAAATAAATAAAAAAAAATGGCTAAAATGTTAAATAATTCATATCATTAATATGAAAATAAATTCATAAACTGGCTGAAATGTTGAAATATATAATTCATCAAATATGAAAATAAATGCATAAAATGGCTGAAATTTTAAGATATATATAATTCATATCACAAATATGGAAATAAATTCAAAAAATGGCTAAAATGTTAAATAATGCGAATCATTAATATGAAAATAAATTCATAAAAAGGCTAAAATGGTGAATTATATAAATCATCAAATATGAAAATGTTGAAATATATAAATCATCAAATATGAATAAATAGATGAAATGGCTGAAATTTTAAGATATATAATTCATATCAGAAATATGAAAATAAATTCAAAAAATGGCTAAAATGTTGAAATATATAAACCATCAAATATGAAAATGTTGAAATATATAATTCATCAAATATGAAAATAAATGGATGAAATGGCTGAAATTTTAATATATATAATTCATATCAAAAATATGAAAATAAATTTAAAAAATGGCTAAAATGTTAAATAATTCATATCACTAATATAAAAATAAATTCATAAACTGGCTAAAATGTTAAATAATTCATATCACTAATATAAAAATAAATTCATAAAAAGGCTAAAATGGTGAAATATATAATTCATCAAATATGAAAATGTTGAAATATATAATTCATCAAATATGAAAAAATGCATAAAATGGCTAAAATTTTAAGATATATAATTCTTATCACAAATATGAAAATAAATTACAAAAAATGGCTAAAATGTTAAATATATAAGAAAAGACTTAAAAATAAATCAAAATAAGATATTAAGTAAATTAATATAAAATATTGAAATATATAAAACTGAAATATATAAGCCATGGTCCTCATGATGAAAAACATTATTAAAAAAAGGCTCAAATGAATTTATATTTTTAAATAAATTCATTAATATATTCATAAAAGGCTAAAAAAGTGAAATATATAAACCTCGATCCTCATGATGAGAATAAATTCATGCAAGGCTAAAAATGATGAATAACTGCGGTTATATTTACCATATATATAAATATTTTATGAAGTGTGTTAATGTGTGTGTGTGTGTGTGTGAGCAGCCGAAGCTGCGCACGAGTTCAGAGGAGAGTGTGACCGCGGAGGAGGATCACAGTAAAGCTCTGTTCGTCAGCGTCCCGTCGCCGCTCTTCAGGACGTCCAGCGGGACACACACACGGCCTCGACCCGTCCCGCGCCCGCGCTCCGTGCGCAGCGTCAACTCAGGTGTCCGTCTCACACACGCTCAGTGTTATAGAGTCTCCTGATCCGCCCCATATAACAGTGTGTGTGTGTGTGTGTGTGTGTGTAGATCCGTCTTCGTTCTCTAGTTTCCACACGGATCCTCCAGCGGAGCTGCAGCCGCCTGAACTGCCGCCCAAGAAGGACAGAAGACGCAGACAAGCGCCGCAGGTGCGTTTCCTCTGCTTCATCTTAACAAAACGATGTCCAGAGAATCTGTTGCTGTTCAGTCTCGGGATCTCTGAGTTTCAGGACACTCTGGCAAAGCATTTTTCTGTGTAAAATCACTTTGATCTTCTGCACACATGCAGAAGGTCTCGGTTTCATGCAGTGAACTCTCACAGGAAGTCAGATATCTCAGTTGAGGTTGACGCGCTCGTCTGACTCTGTGTTCTCGCTCTTGTTCAGGATCCGGTGGAGTGTGTGAGTCCAGTGGTCAAGAAACCGCCGGTACGTGTCCGACCTCACTTCCCTTTGATCCGCACGCTGTCTGGGAAAAAGGTCAAGTTGTACCGGGGCAAAAATGCATTGTTGAGAGAAAAAAAATTATATTACATTCAGAAATGTTGTCAATTAATATTAATAATCAAACAAAAAATTGTATTAAAAGTTTAAATTACAAATAGTTTGAGTTTAAATGAAATTACATTGCATTGTTGAGAGAAAAATATTATTATTGCATTCAGAAATATTGTAAAATATTTCTAAATGTTATAATAATTAAATTAAATGTTTATTCTACACATAATTAATTTAATTAAATTATGTTGAGATAAAAAAACATCAGATACATAGTAAAATATTTCTAAATAAAATAATTCATTAAATAAAATTTTTAAATTACAAATAATATAAGTTTAAATTACATTACATTGCATTTTTGAGAGAGAAAATTATATTACATTCAGAAATGTTGTCAATTAATATTAATAATCAAACAAAAAATTGTATTAAAAGTTTAAATTACAAATAGTTTGAGTTTAAATGAAATTACATTGCATTGTTGAGAGAAAAATATTATTATTGCATTCAGAAATATTGTAAAATATTTCTAAATGTTATAATAATTCAATTACAGGTTTAAATAATTAAGTTTAAACTAAATTATGTTCAGAGGATAAAAAAACATTATTATTACATTCAGATACATAGTAAATATTTCTAAATGTTATAATAATTAATTAATTTAAATTTACAAATAATTTAAAAGTAAATAATAAATATTCATTTAAATGAAATTGCATTGCATTGTTGAGGGATAAAATATTATTACATTCATAAATATCGTAAAATTAAATGATTAAATAAATGATCATATTCTTGAGAGAAAAATTATTACATTCATAAATATTAATGAATGCAATAATAAATAATTTAATTAAATGCTTAAATGAAAAATAATGCAAATGTTTACATTTAATTACATGTTTTTAATGTTTTGATGTGTATTTTACTTCCCTTCACTCCGCGTCAAATTCTTTAAATTTAACAAAAATATATAAGTATAAAATAAAAATAAATTATAGTGGCATCCATTATAAGCAACATTTATATTATAAGCTAAACTGTAACAATGTTGTGTTACTGTGAAGTGTCAGTAATGTTATATTTTGTTGGTGACGAGCGTCTCTCTGACAGATTCTCTTCAGGAAGGTCTTTCACGGCTGTCCTCTGAAGCTCAACTGCTCCACCGCATGGGAACATCCCGTCACTAAAGGTAGGCATCCGCCGTCTTCTGGCGGAGGGTTTTCAGAGCGCAGAACCTTCAGTAACGCTCCTCGTGTTCGCTTTAGATCAGCACCTGATTTTTGGGGCCGATGAGGGCATCTTCACACTAAACCTCAACGGCTCAGAGACGACCATGGAGCTGGTGAGATATCCAAACACATCTCGAGGACTTTCACAGGTCCATTCCTCCGGTCTTGATCAGTCTCTTTTCTCTCTCAGCTGTTTCCGGGCAAGTGCGTGTGGGTTTACACCATCGGTAACGTGTTAATGTCCGTCTCAGGTGAGCAACAATCAACCGTCAGTCGTGAACCTGAATGTCAATCACCTTTATTTTTGCTTTATACAAGCCTGTTTCTGCCACATAAGGACAAAAATATAATGCTTTTTGACAAAAAGTCTAATGTATTAAGTTGAAATTCGGACTTAAAAAGTCATAACTATGATAAAAAGGTGAAAAAAGTCCTTTTTTAGTGATTTTATGTCGATATTGACAGACTTTGAAATTCAGACTCATAGTTCAAGTCATAGTTATGAAATAAAAAGGTGAAATTATGATGTGTTAAGTTGAAATTTTGATGTGAAAAGTCCTAATTATGATCATATAAAGTTGAAATTTACATAAAAGTCAAAATTCTGACTGGAAAAAGTAATAAAATGATATTAAAGTCAAAATTGTCATAAATAGTTGAAATTCGGACTTAAAAAGTCATAATGATGGCAAAAAGTTGAAATTGTTATGTATTAAGTCAGATTTTGGCATAAAAAGTCCTAATGATGTTAAAAAAAAAATAAACTGACAGCCGAAATTATGACAAAAAGTTGAAAATCACACTTCAAAAGTCATAAAAAACACATTAAAAGTTGAAATTCGGACTTAAAAAGTCATAATGATGACAAAAAGTTGAAATTGTTATGTATTAAGTCAGATTTTGGCATAAAACGTCCTAATGATGTTAAAAAAAATTAAATTGACAGCCGAAATTATGACAAAAAGTTGAAAATCACACTTCAAAAGTCATAAAAAACATTAAAAGTTGAAATTCAGACTTAAAAGTCATAACTATGATAAAAAGGTGAAAAAAGTCCTTTTTTAGTGATTTTATGTCGATATTGACAGACTTTGAAATTCAGACTCATAGTTCAAGTCATAGTTATGAAATAAAAAGGTGAAATTATGATGTGTTAAGTCGAAATTTTGACGTGAAAAGTCCTAATTAAGGTCATATAAAGTTGAAATTTACATAAAAGGTCAAAATTCTGACTGGAAAAAGTAATAAAATGATATTAAAGTCAAAATTGTCATAAAACGTTGAAATTCGGACAGAAAGTCAGATTGTCAAAAAGTCTAAATTATGACATACTAAATCAAAAGTATGAGCTAAAGTTAAAATTATGACATTAATTTGCAATTATGACATAAAAAGTTGCAAAGGTTGCAATTATCTTGTTCTCTATATGTATTTTCCCTCTGAAATTGATTTTTTTTGTTTTAAAAGTCAAAATTGTGATGTAAAAAATCATTGACAGCAAAACATAATTTAGACATTTCTATCTTGTATGTCATAATTTCTGCTTTTCGCATAATTTTTTTTCTCACGTGGCTTCCACACCATACATTGCAGCATGAAAGTAAAAAAAAATGAAAGTAACAGACTCAATGATGCGAACGTTTTCGATTGATGTGTGTGTAACAGGGAAGTCCTCGCAGCTGCACTCACACGCACTGAAGGAGCTGTACGAACAGACCCGCAAAGAGCATCGCATAGTTGCCTTGCCGACACACAGACTGTTGCCACGGTAACTGCCTCCTTTTTTCCCATCATATGCATTTAAATTATGAAAGTGCCCCTATTATGCTTTTTGCCATATTCCGACGAGTCGTCAGTAATTCCAGTCTCACTTCCTGCCGAACCTACGTAGGTTTGAAACTAATTTGCATAATGCCAGTGTATGGTTTTCATTGGCTGCCTGTGAACGGCGTCTCTTTGCCCCGCCCTCAAACAAGTAGTTGTATCTGAGACTGGAAGAGTTTGGTTCGTGTTGTTCATGTCAAGAGGACGATGTTTTCTGCTGCCAAAGAAAATCCACTTTGACTGATACGGTAAAGCCGACACCATTGTTACTGTTCGAACCACTAAGTATCAAGTGCTGAGGAAGAGTTGAAATTCAGATATGCTAATGAGCGTTTCATTTTCAACCAACCACAACAGACTGGGCCTTCTGACCAATCAGAGCAAAGCAGGCTCTCTAAACCCCCTCTTTCCTGATGGCCGTACCCTGTATGGCAGCGGCCACTCCAGCAATGTGCACATTTCGTTGAATACACCATCTATAAAGACACAATCAAACACAAGACTAGTCTAATTTGCACGGACTTCATGCATCCTACTTATCCAGCAGTTCACTGGCTTTGAAACCCAAAATACTCCATGAGTTTGGGATCCTACGCCGACAAGACCCAAGGCCTACACAGCGGACTTGCCTACCATCACTGACCGGCGCAGGGTGCAACGCAAGCGGTGTGAGAGACGATGCAAACGTGGATCAGTGTCAGGCTAAACCCCTACAAATGATCTATTCTGCCGACTAACGTTCACTCTCTGGAAAACAAAAGGGATTATATATGACTGGATCGAACCACTCAAGACAAAGTAAGAGACTGTTGTGTTCTCACGGAATGGTACTAGCACTTTATTACTAACATATGATCTTTGCAACCAGGGGAGATAATAAGTTAGATCAGGTGTACGCAATCATCAAACAGGCTTTATGAGCAGCCCCCCCCCCCACCACCTTGGAAATGCTGATTTCGGCCACTACTAACCAGGAGCAAGCCATATGTGAAACAAACAAGGACAAGACCAAAGGGAGCGGAATCAGCACTTCAGGACTGCTTTGAATCTACAGATTGGAATATCTTCAGAGAGGCTGCCACTGTCAATCCACGGGAGTATGCTGAGTCCGTGATAGGATTCAGATCTAAGTGTGTGGAGGATGACAACACCGACGTCCTAAATACACTTAACACCTACTTCCCCAAGTTTGAGGAAAAGTACAACACAACAACATTGAAAATCCCCGTACAGCCCCGACGATGCAGTACTCTGCCTTGACCCAGCTGATGTCCAAAGGACCCTACGTAGGGTCAACCCACGGAAAGCCAGAAAATATACCAGGGTGTGTACTCAGGGAATGTGTGGACCAATTGACAGATGTCCTCAAGGACATCTATAACATCCCTCTAAGCCAAGCCATTGTACCCTTGTGCTTCAAGGCCAAGAGACCATGGATCACCCTGGATGAGGAGTCCAAACCAGTAGACTGTTGCTTCCCGTGTTGTTCCGACACTGCATAGTGAAGCTGGAGTGGCTTCTCCAGTGCATGGAGCCTGGGTTAAAAAAAAAAAGAAAAAGTTATTGAGAACAAGCTGTTACCCATGAATCAGTTCCCCCCTCTCCAACATCATCAAAAAGTTCCAAGGGAAGGGCAAAGCTGATACAACTTGGTTTTGATGCCGTTGCAGGAGTTGCCAGAGCTGGGCTGTAAGCAGCCCTGAACTGCCTGAACTCCAACTCCAGATCTATCCTCAGGGTTGACTCCTGAAACCTTACCCATGGCTGGGTGTAGCCGCAAGGCAGCAGAGTTTTGAAATCACAGTTTTCCTTCTCTTAGACGACTACCTACCCAAGTTAATGAGACTTATCTGCCTGAAGAAAAAATGGTTTTAAGGCGCTAGTGACTCAACTTTGCCCCTTCTCCTGTCTGTGGAAACGGTTCTGCCGGGTTTAGATGCAAAACCACACATGAAGGCCAGGAGCTGGACTTGGTTGTCTGAGGATAATTGGGATGCACGCCTTTTGAGGAGCACTTTATAGGCAGGAGCTTATCCCCACTACTACCTCCTCTGCATTCGCAACCTTTGGAACCATGAAGAGTTCAAGGCCACTGCCAAGAAGTCACCAGCATAAACACTCAATGACTACCTCCAGATCGCCCTCACTCCCATCATGATGAAGTGCTTTGTCAAAGGTCTCATCACATCCAGACTCCCGGCAGCACTTGACCCACTCCAGTTTGCATACCGCCCCAACCGCTCCACCGATGCTGCTTTCAACTGAGCCTGGCGCATTTGGACTAACAAAAATTCTCTTCATTGATTTCAGCTCCATCTTTAACACAGCACTTGGTGAGAAAACGTGGCCTACTAGGCGTCAAAACCAAACTGTCCAACTGAATATTGGACTTTCTCACTGATAGACCCCAGACAGGACAAAACCACTGGAACCATCGTCCTGAACACCGGGGGTCCCCCAAGGCTATGTCTTGGGCCCGCTGTTGTTCACCCTGATGACCCACGGCTGTTGCACCAGATGCAACTCTAACGACATCATTAAGTTCGCAGACGACACAACAAGGGTGGGGTTCATCAGCAACGATGACTAACTAACTTCCAGAGAAGAAGTTAACCAGCTCGTCTCATCTGGTGTGAAAACAACAACCTGTCACTGAATGTCAACAAGACTAAAGAGATCACTGTTGACTTCATGAGGAAGCAGACAGTCAGTGAGAAGAACAAAGTTCTACCAGAAAGAGGCAAGGAAACATTGGAATAAGATTTGTACGGTTTGTATGCAAATAATATCGAATAGATGGAATGATAAAGTTCTTTGGCATAGTACAGAGGGTAGCAGACGTTTGCAGATCCTGCTTTAAGATGAAGCCTACCCTCGACGTATGGACAGGGACCAACCTGGTGGTGGTGGTGGAGAGGATGGGGGTGAACACCGGCGTCGGTATTTGTGAACATAATAGTGGATGGGAACAGAACTTATATACTCGTGTAATGATTGGTTAGATAATGAGTAATGACATGACATTAGAGTCTTCCAGGGAGAACTTCCATTAAAGCTACCCATATAGCTGAAGACTTGTCATGAACCACTAACACCACCTCCCTGGTCACGAGGGCTCAGCAGAGTCTACACTTCCCCACAGCGGATGTGGAGAGCAAACCTGTCCTCTATAAAGGCACGATAGAGAGCATTCTGACCAGAGCTTCTCAGTCTAGTATAGCAGCTGGACGGCCGAAGTCCCAGAAGTCCCTCCAGAGAGTGGTGAGGACAGCAGAAAAAAACATCAGGACCTGCCTCCCGTCTATACAAGAGCTACATCTCTCACGCTGACCAAAAATAATCAGTGACCACACCCACCCGGCCATGGACCGTTCACCCTTCTGCCCTCCCGCAAATGGTCTCATAGCATGCGATGCAAAACTGAGACCTGAGGCCGTTAGAAGACTTAACTCACATGAACTGTTGGACTGACTGATATATACTGTAATTTCTTATTCTGCTACCTTTGAGCACCTGTTTACAGCAAATGCAATGCAGCAATGGATATCATGAGAAAGTGAAAGTGTTTTAACCCTGTTCTAGGACACACCAAAACAAAATTAGGAACCTTTAAAATAGAATAATAGGGGCAGTTTAACCAACATGACACACACTTGCTGCAGCAACTCTAAATTGTGTTCGATTCCAACCACACATGCATGAAAACAGAGAAACCGCACACACACTCACACATGCAAACACTCACACACACACACACACAGCGTCCATCACTCTTAACGGAACTTTGTTGTGACTTAGTGACCCAAATAAAGGAAAGGCACAGATGCACAGAAGCACACAACCACACAATCTAATCTTGCTGTGTTCTCGCCGTCTCATAACAGGAAGTTTGCAATCAGCACGAAGATTCCAGACACAAAGGGATGCCGGACATGTTCAGTGGGTGAGATGAGAAAATCCTGATCTCTTCTACTTGAACCGGTTGAATGTTGGCCTGAAAAAGCTTACTGACCTGTGACCTGTCAAAAGATTGGAATAATAAAAACATAGTAATGTCAAATCAGCATATCAGAATGATTTCTGAAGGATCATGTGACACTGAAAACTGGAGTAATGATGTTGAAAATCCAGCTTTGATCACTGGATATAAATTACATTTTACTATATATTCATATAGAAACAGCTATTTTACATAGTAATAATATTTCACAATTTTTACTGTATTTATGATCAGCCTTGGTGAGCAGAAGAGACCAAAAAACATTTAAAAATTGTAATTATTCCAAACTTTTGACCAGTAGTGTACTGTATATACAATTATATATAATTATATATATATATATATATATATATATATATATATATATATATATATATATATACAGGGCTGGGTAGGTTATTTTTAAAATGTATTTCACTACAGATTACAAAATACATGCTTTAAAAAGTCATTTGAAACGTATTTCGTTACATTACTCAAGTTTAGTAACTTAATCTAAATACTTTAGAATACTTTGGAATTCTAATAAGTGTGAAACAAACACAAAAAAGGTCATTGCAAGTTTTTATCTCACAATTCTGACTTTTTCCCTCAGAACTGTGTGATATAAAGTCAGAATTATGAGATATAAACTGACAATATTGAGAAAAGTCAAAATTATGAGATATAAACTCACATACTAAATTCACAATTCCAAGAAAAAAAAATAGTTTTGCAAGTTTAAATCTCCCAATTCTAACTTTATAACTTGCAATTGTGAGGTTAAATCTCGTAATTGTGAGAAAAAGAAGTCAGAATTGTGAAATGCAAACTCACAATTGTGAGGGAAAAAACAAACTGTGAGAAAAAGTTGCAGTGACGAGTGAATCATAAAATGACTCACAAAACATGAAAACAGTGGAAAACATGAAACTTAACTCTTTTTCAGACGGTCAGAGTCAGAGAATCACCAATCGCTGTTTAAATGACATTAAAACTCAAAGTAATCACTTTGGTAATCTAAAACACTTTTCAGATGTAACTGTAATCTGATTACCACCCATTTAAAATGAAATACAGTTTCTCAAATTTTGTATTTTAAATGCGTAACTAAGTTACTTGTATTTCGTTACTCCCCGACCCTGCATATATATATATATATATATATATTATAGTATACTATAGTATTATAGTATGTTACTGAATGTCTTGTCTGTTAAAATCCAACCCAGCCGGCTCTGTAAATGAATAAACCCTCAGTGTTTTCTTCCTCTTCTGTTTGTGCAGCTCATAACGCTCAGAACGGCTGTGTGTTTCTGTGCTGTGCGCTGGAGTCCAGTGTGGTTCTGCTGCAGTGGTACGAGCCCATGCACAAGTTCATGCTGATCAAGGTGAGAAAACTGCCATTAAATACTGCTGTGACTGCAAATATCCAGTGACTGTGGTCTCCAGTGCCTTGCTGTTTCTCACCTCTGACCTTTCATGCAAAATCACTTCGCCCACCATCTGGAGATATAAATGTCACCATGTCTCTTTTCTGTTCTAAATATTTTTCTCACTTCAGCGTCGTGCCGCACTAATC
>CM076076.1:34735471-34785471 GCA_038088235.1 Zacco platypus
TGCTGGTGTTGGGCTGGTGCAGGGGCCCGGGTCCGCCGCCGCGGCCAACTCCTCTCCGGGCTTCCTGCCGCCGGTCCGGGTGTCGATGGTGAAGCTGAAGCCGGAGGACCCGAGCGAGGATTCGGAGCGGGTGTGTTTCAACATCGGCAGGGAACTTTACTTCTACACCTACACGAACATTAAGAAGGTACGGCCGGACAGCATCTCTCGATGTCGAGATTCGCTCTGAATGACAGATGCGGATCTGAGCGCTACAATGTAGCAGCGCTTTGTTTACATCGCTTTGAAATCCTCACGCGTTTGTGTGTAAATGTAACAAATAAGGACTCTCGTTATGTTTACATGACATTTAAACTCTCATATGCAAGCTTTCAGTAAAGCTTCATTTAAAACACTGTGTTTGTGTTGGTTTATGATGGGCATGATGTTTTTAAAATGGTTTTAGTGGCCTCTGAATCCCCACAAGAGGTCACACTCGACCCTGAGATCTGGACTGACCAGATTTGCTAGTATTGTTGTTGTTTGTGGCCCATGATTCAGTTCTACTAATCTGATCAGATTAGTAAAGGATGACAAAACCAGCATGCTTTATGTGTTCGTCATCATGTTTTCATAATTGTGTGTACATAAAAAGAGAAGTATGGTTCGCACGTTTGAGCGAAGATTATCTTAGATGTTCAGAGTTTGTGACAATCGCTAATCAAATGCAAATGTATATAATAATACCAAAATAGGACAATGTTCTTGTGCTTTTGTATATCTCAATATCAGGGTCGTTATAGTCCACTAAAAATGAATAAAAACTATATAGACTTATTAATATGACAAATAAAAACACAAAATATGGATTACCGCCACAGAATAAACAATTAAAAAAGGGAATTATGACTTTTTTTTTCTCTCAATTGTGTTTATATCTCACAATTCTGAGAAAAAGGTTAGATATAAACTCGCAATGACAACAAATAAAGTCAGAATTACTGTTTTATTTTTTATTTCGTGGTGGAAACGAGCTTCCATAACAAAATGACTAAAATTTCGACTAAAATTAAAAAGAAAATGGAGAATATCACTGCAGAAAAGTGATGCTCTTCCTCAGTATTTCCATCTTGTTTTTTCAGCACAAATATCTAAACGTTCTTAAATCAAGATACATTTACTGGAGAAGCAAAACGACTGAAGATATTAAGAAAAATGAATCAAAATGAAGTGAGTTTAAATAAATATTAAAACAAATATTGTCTGTTTTTGCTCAATTTTGCCAATGAAAATATTACATATACACGGTTTCAATCAATCGGGTGAATCAATGATTCAATGATCCATTCATAAAGAGAGATTCATTCCTGAATGAATCAGCATTTTGAACGAATCGAGTGAATGAATGATTCAATGACTTACTCATTTAGACATTTAGTTTTAGTTTCTTATTTAGAATATCATTTCATGATCAGTTCAGTTCCTCATTTATATATTAAATATAGGTATATTTATTTCTAAAGCTACTTTTTGTAATGTCTATTTGATGCTTTTCTCATTTAACACAATAATGACTTTAAACGACCTTATGGGGGTAATTTCTCAACCAAAATTTGAGTGAATGAGTTTCTACTTAAAACAAGAACAAATATCTGCCAATGGGGCTAAATTTAATTCAAATGGAAAACAAGATGATTTTTCTGACCCCATTAGAAGATATTTGTTCTTGTTTTAAGCACAAAATAAGATCTTCAGTCGTTTTGCTTCACCAGTAAATGTGTCTTGATTTAAGAAGGTGTAGATATTTGTGCTGGAAACCAAGACAGAAATACCGAAGAAGAACATAATGGCACAGAAATCCTGCTGAAAATCTGACTTTCTCTGCAGGCGGTGGATCTCAGTAAACCGATAGACAAGCGCATCTATAAGGGAACTCAGCCCACGTGTCACGACTTCAACCAGTACTCGGCCACCGCTGACAGCGTGGCTCTGATCGTGGGCTTCTCCGCCGGACAGGTGCAGTACCTCGACCCCATCAAGAAAGAGACCAGCAAGCTCTTCAACGAGGAGGTGAGCAGATGGGAGGATTTTCAGTTTGAATCACGGATGTCACACTCTGAGACATAAAGGTTATAAATAGAACTCTTGTGTTCTCGACTCATTTTCATGGTTCTATATAAGGAGAAACGTCTCAAATGATTGCTGGAGATCCAGCATGTGGATCATTAAGATGCTCTTTCATTCTGATCATGTTTCTACATTAGTAAAATGAAAACAGGAACCCTCTTTAGGACTTGAAACCCCTGCAAACAGCCACAAACATTTTGTAACTTCCTCGTGGCAGTTTGTGTTTGTCAATCTAATCGAAAGCAAGAAAAGCTCTTGCTCTCGGTCTTTATTACTTGACCTTTTTACAACAACTCACAGTAATGTTGAACTGAAAGTAGCATGTGGCTTCTTATTGGATCATTATGTTTAGCAGGAAATGGTGAAAAAGTATATGGTCTGAAAAGCACTAGTGCAAATGTGATGATGATCTTATACATCAGTTCAATAAATAAGAAGTTAATATTGTCTGGTTTTGCTCAATTTTGCCAATGAAAATATTACCTATACACAGTTTCAATCAATCGGGTGAATCAATGATTCATTCATAAAGAGAGTCATTTACTTAATTCCTGAATAAATCAGCTGTTTGAACGAATCGAATGAATGAATGATTCAATGACTTACTCATTTAGGCATTTACCGCCACCTACTGGCAGTTTTTTGTTTCTTATTTAAAGTATCATTTCATGAATTTTCATGTATAAAAACCATTAAAGGTATAGTTCATCATTTACTCATCCTCATGTCCTTTGAAACCTAAAAGTTTGTGTAATAAATTCTATGTTGAATCAAAAAATATATGTATATTTCTTTCTAAAGCTACTTTTTGAAATGTCTATTTGATGCTCTTATCGTTTAACACAATAATGACTTTAAATTATCTTATGGGTGTAATTTCTCAGCCAATTTTTATTGCTATTAATTTGAGATTAATTAGATTAATTAATCGCTGCATAGTGTAATTAATTAGATTAAAAAATTTAACCGCTTAACAGCCCTAATATATATTACCATTCAAAAGTTTGGGGTCACTGAGAATTTGTCTCTTCTCAGTAAGCACTGCTAAACTATAACTTTTTTTTTCATTTTTGCAACATTTTGCACAGATATTGAGCCATTTCACTGTACAATTTTACAATTTTCCAACGTGCAATATTTCTTTTGTATATTCTATTTTGTAAATTTATTTAGTTTTCTGTTTTTATCTTAGTGTGTACTACTTTTTATCATGTACCCCTGCTGTTGCTAAATGCAATTTCCCCACGGCGGGACAAATAAAGGTTTTTTACTTACTTACTGCTCACTGAAGCTGCATTTATTTGATCAAAAATACAGTGAAATATTATTACAATGTAAAATACCTGTTTTTGTGTGTATATAATATAATATAAGTACTCTGTAATTTATTCCTGTGATCAAAGCTGAATTTTCAACATCATTACTCCAGTCTTCAATGTCATGTGATCCTTCAGAAATCATTCTAATAGGCTGATTTCTGATATCGGTGTATAATTCTCATATTGTCACATTGCTGACATTGTGTGATTTCTTCCCCAGAGACTGATAGACAAATCAAAGGTGACGTGTCTCAAATGGCTGCCCAAGTCGGAGAATCTCTTCCTGGCCTCTCACGCCAGCGGTCATCTCTACCTCTACAACGTGGAGCATCCATGCGGCACCACCGCGCCTCAATACTGTCTGCTCCGCCAGGGCGAGGGCTTCTCCGTCTACTCCTGCAAGACCAAGACGCCCCGCAACCCTTTACTCCGCTGGGTGGTGGGCGAGGGCGGCCTGAACGAGTTCGCCTTCTCGCCCGATGGCGTTCATGTGGCGTGTGTCGGACAGGACGGCTGCCTCCGTGTCTTCCACTTTGACTCCATGGAGCTGCAGGGAGTGATGAAGAGCTACTTCGGGGGCCTGCTGTGTGTCTCCTGGAGCCCCGACGGGAAGTACCTGGCCACCGGCGGAGAGGACGATCTGGTGACGGTGTGGTCGTTCGCGGAGAGCCGAGTGGTGGCACGCGGACATGGTCACAAGTCTTGGGTCAATGTTGTGGCGTTTGACCCCTTCACCACTAACCTGGAGGACGACGAGCCGATGGAGCTCAGCGGCAGCGAGGAGGATCTCCAACAGGGGGCGCTGCACTTCGGCCGTGTGCGCACCAGCAGCACTCTCTCGCGCCTCTCGCGGCACAGCTCCAAAGGTGGCACATCGTCCGTGTCGTACCGCTTCGGATCCGTTGGGCAGGACACGCAGTTCTGTTTGTGGGACCTGACGGACGACGTTCTGTATCCGCGACTTCCGCTCTCCCGAGCGCTTACGAACACCTTCGGCCCAACTGTTCCGGCGACCACGGCGTTGAACAACACTAGCGGAAGTAGCGTAGTCGAAGGTCACCATCATCCCTCACACCAAACGTCTACATTGCCGCTACCTTTACCTCGCTCGCTGTCCCGCTCCAATTCCCTTCCACACCCTGCCGTCGCAAACACCTCCAAGATCCAGGGGGCGACAGAGAGCGGCGTCACGGTTGGCAGCAGCAGCAGTGGCGGTGGCGGAGGAGGAAGTGCGCCGTTTAGCATCGGCCGCTTCGCTACGCTGTCGCTCCAAGAGCGCAAATCGGACAAATCGGGGGTGGGAGGGGAAAAGGAGCACAAGCGCTACCACAGCCTCGGGAACATCAGCAAAAGCAACGATAAGATTAACGTGGCGCCGCGCAGCAACCGACTAGATGGTGCTAAAGTCTTGGGAACCACGCTGTGTCCACGCATGAACGAAGTGCCGCTGCTGGAGCCGCTGGTGTGCAAGAAAATCGCCCACGAGCGACTCACCGTACTCGTCTTCATGAACGATTGCATCATCACCGCGTGCCAGGAGGGCCTCATCTGCACTTGGGCTCGACCCGGAAAAGCGGTGAGTCCAGATATAATTTAAAGCATTTTGCACGTGTAATGCACCAAATGCAAGTAAAAAATACAATGTAAATATAGAGCGCGACAGTGGACGCATTTTTTTCCCATTAGGACTATTTCGTTTAAGAGTTATAAGCCATGAACCAAACCAACCAGCGACAAGTCACAACATTACAAACTTGAAGCAAAAAAAGACAAAGCTACAAGACTGTGAACCTAGCAACTTTTGGGAAAGATTTACAATCCCATGATGCACTGCAAATGAAATTGTCATTCAATGAGTAATTTGCAGTGCATCATGGGAGAGGGATCTTTTGCCACAATTTGTATGTTTAATTTCTCCGATTGTTGGAGATTTCTTTGCAGAATCATGGATAATGTAGTTTTTTTTACTGTTAAACACAATAACTTTTAAAAAGCAGTTGAAATAATGCAGGCTCTTAAAATTTAAAAATTAATAGTTTTTTATTTCCGGAACCAACTGTTGCACTCTAACCCAATTAACCTGTAACTTTTGTTGCAATTTAATATATAAACAATCAAACCTGGCGTGCTTTTTATTGTCTTTTTTCCTATCACATATTTTAGTAATCATCACATATTGGGTATCAATCGAAAGCTTAAATACTCAAAAGTAATCCTGTGAAAACAGTTTTGAAATTGGGCGTCGCGTTACCATTGAAAACCGTTACGCGGACTCCTCCCCCTAGTGGGTGGAGTCATGTTTCAAATATTACCAACTTTACGGCACTTGACAAAAGACATATCACTGGAAAGCTCTGAGACTCAAGGTTCCATATTTGGCCGCCGTTTTGTTATAGAACTGAAATTATGACCGATATTTGCATCAAACGCATCACCCGGTGGCCATTTTTGGTACTGCGCCTAGACAAAATCTCATAAGAACGTCAATTTTTGTGATATCAACTTCAAATTTGGAACACAACTTGCTTAGTCTCGACTTTAATTTTGTACAAATTTTAGAGTTCAAATTATTTTGTGAAATATGTATTTTGTATAAAATGTTTTATAAAACTACCTTTTTTTTCACTCTTTCATTTTCTGAAGGATTTTCAAGGATTACAACCAAATATGCTCAAAACATATTGGGTATCAATCGAAAGCTTATATTACTCAAAAGTAATCCTGTGAAAACAGTTTTGAAATTGGGCGTCGCGTTACCATTGAAAACCGTTACGCGGACTCCTCCCCCTAGTGGGTGGAGTCATGTTTCAAATATTACCAACTTTACGGCACTTGACAAAAGACATATCACTGGAATGCTCTGAGACTCAAGGTTCCATATTTGGCCGCCGTTTTGTTATAGAACTGAAATTATGACCGATATTTGCATCAAACGCATCACCCGGTGGCCATTTTTGGTACTGCGCCTAGACAAAATCTCATAAGAACGTCAATTTTTGTGATATCAACTTCAAATTTGGAACACAACTTGCTTAGTCTTGACTTTAATTTTGTACAAATTTTAGAGTTCAAATTATTTTGTGAAATATATATTTTGTATAAAATGTTTTATAAAACTACCTTTTTTTTCACTCTTTCATTTTCTGAAGGATTTTCAAGGATTACAACCAAATATGCTCAAAACATGGCTGACGGTTAACAGGTTAAAGACATGTACTTCTAAAAAAAACAGTACGATTTCATGTTTCTGGCCTGTCGTTTTCAGATGTGGCAAATATGTTACAGCATTTGACAAGCGCCAGTGTTTTCACAGTCAAGCTCATGCTGTTTCTTGTGTTTTTGCTCTAGCATCCGTCTCAACCGCTGTCAGCACAGAATGGAAACTCGCCGAGCGGGACCGTCGTATAGCCGAAGCCTCGTTCCCGAGAGCCAGGAGCCGGTGTTTCACCCATCCACGCTTTAGTTGCACATTAACGTCACATGTAAATGCACACGGGACCATGATGCACAGCTGCGACTTCAGCTCTCGCCCGCAGACAGACTGCAAACGATCGAAGATCGAGACTCTTCTCTGCAGAAACCCTGCTGGCTTCTTCTATAACACTGCGAAAGCCACGGCCATTTTACTTTATTTATTTATTTGATCATGGAGTCTTCTATTGTACATATTCAGACTACTCTATAATGGAATAATGACTCGAATAATTAATATATGAAGATCCTATATTGTACATAGCGACAGATGCATTGAATGTTTGCAGATTTTAGGGAATCGATGATTTATTGTTCTCGTGTGCTAGCGCTTCAAGCTGTCGGATGGGAGTTTGAGAGTTGCGTACATCCGTCCGACCGCTAGACGAGTTCTCCGCTTCATAGATTAGAGAGATTAACAAGGTTAATGTTGTCTAGAAATGGTGTACGAAGCGAGATTTTCTATATATTTACTAAGTTTTTGCTAAGCAAGCGACACCACCGCTGAATGAAATCGGAAGTTTGCTCCGTTTTGACTGTTTAGAGCTCCTGGAGGCGGATCTCTCGAAATTTGCCTGTCAGATGCAATCGAAGAGAGAAACTTCTCGACACGTTTAGCTCTTGTAGCATGGAGTAGGCGCTATTCCTTACACCTGCTATGCCTCTTGCAAAACTTTGCACATTTAAGGGTTGATTTGTGCTTGTTGGAGGGACTGTGTTCAGGAGTCTGGATCACTAATGGGAAGCGTGTCGTGCAGACTTCTCGAAAGGACAATGTTCTATCAAATGTTGGAACTTTTCGGAGTTCAATTCGATTATTCCCTTTAAGCATTAACATCACGCGAACAGAACTAACCCATCGTAACCAACGATAGCTATGTTTCCGTCCACCTCTTTTGGAATATTGCATGAAAAAACGCTGGATGGAAACGCCAAGATGAGCATAAATACTAATAATATGTGCTCAATTGAGGCGGATCCTTTTTTTTTATCCAACAATGGACATTTACTGAATAAATCCCTCAAAACCTCACAGCAGAGGCTGTGATTGGACTAACCAGCGGACCAATCGCATCACAGCATCTCAGATGTTGGTTCTGAAATCAAAGTCTGTCACCAGAATTCCCTCCAGAAGCGTTTGCGTTCCCGAACACCAGGATCCCAACGCAAGAGAACGTTTATGATGGAGGGGGGGAAAAAGCAGCTTCCGTTTTTATTACTGATATTTTGCACCAGGAAGTGACGATTTCGTTCTCTTGTACACGTGGGATGAAAACGCAGCTTGATTAATTAAATTCCAATTAAATTCGCAACTTTGAATGGAAACATTATGGAAGCCCATTCCCGCCACTGTTGAGAAAAAAAAAAATTCCGTAAGTCATGATAATGAGAAACTTTCTCATAATAATGACTTAGTATCTCATGATAATGACTTAACATCTCATAACAATGACTTAGCATCTTTAACTTAATCAAAAAAACATTTTTTTTAGAAACTTTCCCATAATAATGACTTAGTATCTCATAATAATGACTTAGTATCTTTAACTTAATAAAAAAAGATGCTAAGTCATTATTATGAGATACTAAGTCATTATTATGAGATGTTAAGTCATTATTATGAGATACTAAGTCATTATTATGTGATGTTAAGTCATTATTATGAGATGTTAAGTCATTATTATGAGATACTAAGTCATTATTATGAGATGTTAAGTCATTATTATGAGATACTAAGTCATTGTTATGAGATGTTAAGTCATTATTATGAGATACTAAGTCATTATTATGAGAAAGTTTCTCATCATTATGAGAAAAGTTTCTCATTATAATGAGATACTAAGTCATTGTTATGAGATGTTAAGTCATTATTTTGAGATGCTAAGTCATTATTATGAGAAAGTTTCTCATCATTATGAGAAAAGTTTCTCATTATTATGAGATACTAAGTCATTATTGTGAGATACTAAGTCATTATTCTGAGATGTTAAGTCATTATGAGAAAAGTTTCTAAAAAAAATAAAAAAAATTTTTTTGATTAAGTTAAAGATACTAAATCATTATTATGAGATGTTAAGTCATTATTATGAGATGCTAAGTCATTATTATGAGATGTTAAGTCATTATTATGAGATGCTAAGTCATTATTATGAGATGCTAAGTCATTATTATGAGATACTAAGTCATTATTATGAGATGCTAAGTCATTATTATGAGATACTAAGTCATTATTATGAGATGCTAAGTCATTATTATGAGAAAGTTTCTCATTATTATGACTTACGGAATATTTTTTTTCTCAACAGTGGCGGGAACGGGCTTCCATAAAACATAGCTAACGTCCTCTGTAGAGAATGGATCAGTTGTTACCGCTCAAATCCGTTCCTCAGTCATGCTTTGCAAATATTGAGTCGGCTGCCCGAAACGTGTTCTGAGAACGTTTCGCTAATGTTCCCAATAAGTCGTGAAAGTGTTATTTCTGAATGTTCTCTGAACGTGCCGTTTTTTAAAAATCGTTTAAAAATGGTTATGTGAACGTTAAGCAAACATTCCATTTCGTCAGTCGTCAAACATTATGGGAACATTACTTTTTGAAGAAACAAAAAAACGGATGAATGTTTAATTAAACGCCAGATAACCGAACGAACGTTAGTGGAAGAACATTCGCTCATAACTTTGCCAGAACGTTCTCCGTGCGCTGCGAGGAGTTTCTTTTGCGATCCCGACAGTGAACTCACCTTAAGAATGGGTTGTTTTCTCATTAGTCAACACTAGAGAAGTTCTTGATAAGCCATATTTGAGGACATTGAGTCTTTCTAGACGTCTGCGTAGAATAACACCAGTCGTTGCTCTGGTTGTAGCCTGGATGTGGTTTTTATGTGTGCTTTAGTGATCCCGGCATGGAAGTTTCTTCTCCTAGAGGCAGCTTGTATTTTAGACAAAGGCCAAGCGACTGAACTCGTATGATCATTCCCACATAATCACAGAACATTATGTGAAAAAAAAGAAAGTGTTTTAGCCCTGACAGTATGTATGCTTAACACTTAAGTCTCATTTGTGTTTTTTTATTGTTTTTTTATCTCAGATATTTTGGGACTTTTGTTTTGTATGGCTGTAGCGTTGTGATTGTGTCTTTGCCGTTAACTGGAGAAATGCAACGGACCAATTAGTGGATGTTGGAGCGTTTTGTGTATTTTTATTGTATGTTTTTTAAAATACTGCTTAAATGATGCCATCCGTTATTTTTGTTTTGTTTTGTTTGCAAATGCAGATGTTCGTCTCATTGAAGTGCGTGTATCCAACAGATGAAAATGGACGATTTCAATGGAGAATCCATTCCTTCACACCGCTTTCCTTTAAAGTCATTGAATTTCCACTGCATGTGTTTTTATTTAGCACACGGTTATATGCCTGAGTCTGGTGACGTGGCCAACAATATCACAATATACAGTTTGTATATGGGAATCTGTTATTAAAACATCAAATACTCATGCATTGCGTTGTTATTTGTAATGACTTACACTAATGAACACATTTAATTAACCAAGCTAGAAAATGTCTTTCTTAAGCTGTTATGTTGTCGTAATGAGTTCTAATGTTTCACAGAGAAACGATGAAACATGGATTCAGACTCGCATCACACACACTTTCCTCTTTTACGTCTTTTGAGGAGCAAATCTGATCACAAACACACTGTCAGAAATACATTCTAAGAAGGTTTTGCTAACGTTTCCATTCAGTTATGAAAACTTCTTTTCTCTGAACGTTCAGAACGTTTTTAAAACGTTATGCGGTCATTACGGGAACATACCATTTACTGCAAACATCACTGGAACGTTACTTTTTAATGTTCTCTGAACATTACTTGAATGTTGTCTGGATGTTACTTTTGAACGTTCTCTGAACGTTGCTTTTGAACGTTCTCTGGATGTTGCTCTTGAACATTCTCTGGACGTTGCTTTTGAACGTTCTCTGGACGTTGCTTTTGAACATTCTCTGGACGTTGCTTTTGAACGTTCTCTGGACGTTGCTTTTGAACGTTCTCTGGATGTTGCTCTTGAACATTCTCTGGACGTTGCTTTTGAACGTTCTCTGGACGTTGCTTTTGAACGTTCTCTGGATGTTGCTCTTGAACATTCTCTGGACGTTGCTTTTGAACGTTCTCTGGACGTTGCTTTTGAACATTCTCTGGACGTTGCTTTTGAACGTTCTCTGGACGTTGCTTTTGAACGTTCTCTGGATGTTGCTCTTGAACATTCTCTGGACGTTGCTTTTGAACGTTCTCTGGACGTTGCTCTTGAACGTTCTCTGAACGTTGCTCTTGAACGTTCTCTGGATGTTGCTCTTGAACATTCTCTGGACGTTGCTTTTGAACGTTCTCTGGACGTTGCTTTTGAACGTTCTCTGGACGTTGCTTTTGAACGTTCTCTGGACGTTGCTTTTGAACATTCTCTGAACATTACTTGAATGTTGTCTGGATGTTACTTTTGAACGTTCTCTGGACGTTGCTCTTGAACGTTCTCCAGACATTACTTGAATGTTGTCTGGATGTTACTTTTGAACGTTCTCTGGACGTTGTTCTTGAACGTTCTCTGGACGTTGCTTTTGAACGTTCTCCAAACGTTGATTTTTAATGTTCCTTTTGAATCTTTCTTTTAAATGTTACTTTTGAATGTTCTCTAAAGCTTCTGAAACAAGTAGTAACATTTAAAAAATGTTAGACGAAATATTTAAATAAAATAAAACTTTTTCGCTTGATTTTGTGCTAATGTTTTGACAACATTATTAAATTCCAGATAACGCTGAACGAACGTTTTATAAACGTTCTTGGAAGAAAGTTTGCTCATAACTTTGAGAGAATCTTTCCAGAACGTTAGCTAAAGTTCCAGAGGATTTGCATGGCAGCTTCATGAAGTGTTTGAGGTTTTCATCAGATCTCTCTTTCTGAATGAGGGAAGTAAGACCGTCAGTTAAACGTTCTCGGCTATTGCAAGTTCCATTCAGAGATATCGCAACCCGTCAGTATGTGTAGTAACAGCTGACACATAAAAAGCTCCGAGTACAGCAGTGTGGAGCTGAGCTGCAGTGTTAAAGATCACAGCTGACGGAAACGTTCGAGTTGGCGCAATGGTTTTGAATGATTATGTACGGCCTGTGACGTCTCACAATCAAGAACATCAGGTGAGCTTCTGAAATGAAATCCAGCGTTTGTTCCAGATTCACTGTATTCTTACACACCTCCGACTGTCCTGCAGCCGCACAGGAGAGGATCAGACACACGGAAGCTCAAGGATGAAGATGATGATGAAGGCAAAGCTGTGGTTCAGGTCCACAGTAGATGGAACAACATCCGTAAGTGCTTTAGTTTTTATATTAGATCATATTATAGCATATAGAGACCAACTTTTGACTTCAGTTCACATCACTTTACTAGATCAACCTGTGGAAGATGACCGCAATCAATCTGTGTCAGAAATTTGTGTTATTCAACCATTGATTTTCATGCACTGGTCAATTTTGAGCTCTATTTTGCTTCCATAATATTCCGATTATGAATAGAAAGAAAACACACATTTAAGTGTTTATTTTGCACTTGATCTGTATGTTCATTTCAGTCTCTAAAGGCTGAAAAAATCTCCAACTCAGCAGCTTTACTCACAGATTTATTCATATTTATATTCTGTTCATATATCATTTGCTTGATTTGTACATTTTATTACTGAAAACATTGTTAAAATACCTTAACTGTATATATAAATAATATATATGTTTAAAAAATCTATGTATAAACAAGTTATTTTTTCCTATAACATCAAAATAGGTCATTTTGGTTATGGGAAAGCTTAATCCTTGTTCATATTTATTAAATTAGATTATTATATATTAAAATAAATACATATACTTTATTTATTTATTTATTTAAAACCTTAAGCAGTTTTTTCTTTCCTTTTTCTTACTGATTTAATAAATCAGTGGGATAAAATGTCAATGAAACAAAACAAGAATTTGCAACCTGACTTCTGATTTCTGTACTGTAAATAAATGCAAATTTGATTGGATATTTAATGCTTCATGTTTGTGTGTGTCAGATCTGTCGCTGGTGTGTGTGTTGTTGGGCGTGTCTCTCATAGTGCTGCTGGACGGCTGTCGCTCCTCCTCTGACTCGTGGGTTTTGCTCGGTTCTGCCGGGTCCATCTGGGACTGGACGTCTGTGTCCGTGGTGCTGCTGTTCACTGTCCTGCAGGCGGCGCTCTATCATCTACCTGTGGGACAGGTGAGAGCACAAACAAGAGCTTTCCTGCATAAACCAGCAGTCTATTATTTATTATTATTAATTATTCATTATTTATTTTCGTTTATCCTCCCTTATGCAGGTGACAGAAGGCAAGATGGGCTGCAATGGGAAGCGTTTAAAATACAAACTCAACGGTAGGAGATTGAACACAAATCTTATATATACATATATATATATATATGAATGTGTTGAGTAAGGCTGGGTCGGTTACTTTTAAAATGTATTTCACTACAGATTACAAAATACATGCTTTAAAAAGTCATTTGTAACGTATTTCGTTACATTACTCAAGTTTAGTAACTTAATCTAAATACTTTAGAATACTTTGGAATACTAATAAGTGTGGAACAAACACAAAAAAGGTCATTGTGAGTTTTTATCTCATAATTCTGACTTTTTCCCTCAGAATTGCGTGATATAAAGTTGCAATTATGAGTTATAAAGTCAGAATTATGAGAGATAAACTCACAATATTGAGAAAAGTCAGAATTATGAGATATAAACTCGCAATATTGAGAAAAGTCAGAATTATGAGAAATAAACTCACAATATTGAGAAAAGTCAGAATTATGAGATATAAACTCGCAATATTGAGAAAAGTCAGAATTATGAGAAATAAACTCACAATATTGAGAAAAGTCAGAATTATGAGATATAAACTCACAATATTGAGAAAAGTCAGAATTATGAGATATAAACTCACAATATTGAGAAAAGTCAGAATTATGAGATATAAACTCGCAATATTGAGAAAAGTCAGAATTATGAGAGATAAACTCACAATATTGAGAAAAGTCAGAATTATGAGATATAAACTCACAATATTGAGAAAAGTCAGAATTATGAGATATAAACTCGCAATATTGAGAAAAGTCAGAATTATGAGATATAAACTCACAATATTGAGAAAAGTCAGAATTATGAGATATAAACTCACAATATTGAGAAAAGTCAGAATTATGAGATATAAACTCACAATATTGAGAAAAGTCAGAATTATGAGATATAAACTCACATACTAAATTCACAATTGCAAGAAAAAAAGTCTGTATTGCAAGTTTATATCTCCCAATTCTGACTTTATAACTTGCAATTGTGAGTTTAAATCTCGCAATTCTGAGAAAAAGAAGTCAGAATTGTGAAACACAAACTCACAATTGTGAGGGAAAAAAAACTAATTGTGAGAAAAAGTTGCAGTGACGAGTGAATTATAAAATGACTCACAAAACATGAAAACAGTCGTGGATCATCAGGTCATGACAGGACAGTTCAGTTCACAATTTTTGTTTTTATAAATTCAGTCATTTTGTCTTGTTCAGGACAGTACTAAATAAAAATAACATTTTTATGATTTTATGAAAATGTTGATGAAACTTAACTCTTTTCAGACGGTCAGAGTCAGAGAATCACCAATCGCTGTTTAAATGACATTAAAACTCAAAGTAATCACTTTGGTAATCTAAAACACTTTTCAGATGTAACTGTAATCTGATTACCACCCATTTAAAATGAAATACAGTCACTCAAATTTTGTATTTTAAATATGTAACTCCTCAACCCTGGTGTCGAGCATCTTTCCTTGTCATCTGCTGCAGGTCTGCATGCGTTCCTGCTGAGCGCGGCTCTGTTCTCGGCGCTGTGGTTCTCTGGCGTCCTGCGGGCCGGTGCCGTCACGGACAGGCTCTTCTCTCTGGTCAGCGCCGGCATGGCCGTCTCTCTGCTGCTCAGCCTGGCGTTGTACGTGTGTCCGATCCACACGCACGCCTCTGCAGAAGTTCACTACGACAACACGGGTGCGTCAAACCTCACGCACACTAAACACCTGCTTCTGCTCAATGCGTGACACACTAGCCGTGTCCGAAACCGCTCCCTATCCACTATATAGTGCACTATATAGTGGATAGGGAGCGGTTTCGGCCTGATATAGTGCACTATATAGTGGATAGGGAGCGGTTTCGGCCTGATATAGTGCACTATATAGTGGATAGGGAGCGGTTTCGGCCTGATATAGTGCACTATATAGCGGATAGGGAGCGGATTCGGCCTGATATAGTGCACTATATAGCGGATAGGGAGCGGATTCGGCCCGATATAGTGCACTATATAGTGGATAGGGAGCGGATTCGGCCCGATATAGTGCACTATATAGTGGATAGGGAGCGGATTCGGCCCGATATAGTGCACTATATAGTGTATAGAGAGCGGTTTCGACCCGATATAGTGCGCTATATAGTGGATAGGGAGCGGATTCGGCCCGATATAGTGCACTATATAGTGTATAGAGAGCGGTTTCGACCCGATATAGTGCGCTATATAGCGGATAGGGAGCGGATTCGGCCCGATATAGTGCACTATATAGTGGATAGGGAGCGGTTTCGGCCCGATATAGTGCACTATATAGTGGATAGGGAGCGGATTCGGCCCGATATAGTGCACTATATAGTGTATAGAGAGCGGTTTCGACCCGATATAGTGCGCTATATAGCGGATAGGGAGCGGTTTCGGCCCGATATAGTGCGCTATATAGCGGATAGGGAGCGGATTCGGCCCGATATAGTGCACTATATAGTGTATAGAGAGCGGTTTCGACCCGATATAGTGCGCTATATAGCGGATAGGGAGCGGTTTCGGCCCGATATAGTGCACTATATAGCGGATAGGGAGCGGATTCGGCCCGATATAGTGCACTATATAGCGGATAGGGAGCGGTTTCGGCCCGATATAGTGCACTATATAGTGGATAGGGAGCGGTTTCGGACAGATATAGTGCACTATATAGCGGATAGGGAGCGGTTTCGGACAGATATAGTGCACTATATAGTGGATAGGGAGCGGTTTCGACCCGATATAGTGCACTATATAGTGTATAGAGAGCGGTTTCGACCCGATATAGTGCGCTATATAGCGGATAGGGAGCGGTTTCGGCCCGATATAGTGCGCTATATAGCGGATAGGGAGCGGTTTCGACCCGATATAGTGCGCTATATAGCGGATAGGGAGCGGATTCGGCCCGATATAGTGCACTATATAGCGGATAGGGAGCGGATTCGGCCCGATATAGTGCACTATATAGTGGATAGGGAGCGGTTTCGACCCGATATAGTGCGCTATATAGCGGATAGGGAGCGGATTCGGCCCGATATAGTGCACTATATAGCGGATAGGGAGCGGTTTCGGACCGATATAGTGCACTATATAGTGGATAGGGAGCGGTTTCGACCCGATATAGTGCGCTATATAGTGGATAGGGAGCGGTTTTGGACACAGCTATACACTCGTTAAAGCGCCGTTACCCAAAATCCAACGCGATAAGACGATCGAGCGCGAAAGAAAAATAAATATGGCGGACGGCAATACGGGAAGCGGCAACTTCTACAAACGTAAGTGTCATTTTTTATTAATTAGAACATCTTTGTAAAGATATTTTGAAGCAGGTTTATATCATAATATATTATCATATGATAATTCGGTCGATTTTGACACAGGTGTCTCTTTATTCTCAATAAACAGTAATATAACAATTCATGAAGCTCTACAGGACATATTACAGACGGGTATAGGAAATCATGTCGAAATTGTCTGGCGCGTGCAGCGATTATTAACGAGTGGGCGGTTTCGGACACAGCCATTGGCTCTTTTTTTTGATGATATTTACACAGTTCACACTCGACATGTTTCAAACACACACTAGATGTTTGACGTTCTAAAAACGTACTTGCAGATGATGTAAGTTCACTTAAAGAGAGAATACATTCTGTTTAGATTGTGTCATGAGAGGCAGGTGGCATCAGTGGGAGGGGCTTCTCGTTCTCGAGAACACGTGATTGGACACACATTTGCATACGCCTCTGAGTGCAGGATGAGTCAGCAGTATTGTTTCTTTTTTTTGGAAGAACTAGAATATTGTAGAGTTATAAATGAATTATTATTATTGTTTTAAATTTATCCTGGTGATCTTGAATCAGAATATCTACGAGGGCGGGGCAACCTGTCACTCACACTCATCCACCAATAGCAAACCTCAACCATCCAATCAATTCCCCACAGACACAATCAAGCCCCGCCTACATTTGTTCTTGTTTCCCAAGCAATTAAGTGTCTGGAAACATCCACCAATGTTTTACAGCGGATCCTCTGCTGAAGTTTGTTCTGGGTCAGAATATGGATCCTCGTCTGGGCATCATCGACGTCAAACACTTCGTCATGGTCAGGATCGGATTCGTCGGCTGGGTGAGTTTGTGTTCGTGAGTTGGAAGAACTGAAACGACGGATGATTGACGTCTGTGTGCTTTTCCCGCAGGCCATGATGGATCTGAATTATCTCCTGACCGCGATCGAGACGAAGGACTCGCTGTCCCTCTCTCTGCTGCTAGTGATCGTCTTTCATCTCATTTACATACTGGACTTCCTCATCGATGAGGTCAGCAGGCCGTACTGCTTTCTCATTGGTTAATTGTGAGTCTTGCTTTCCAGTACAAATATTTCATTTGATATATATATTATGTTTCGTTAGGAGTCTGTGCTGACGACCAAAGAGTTCACAGACGAGCCCATTGGCTTCATTATGATTTTGGGCGAGTTCATCTGGATCCCGTTCTTCTCCAGTCTTCCTGTTTACTTCCTTCTTCAGAGGCCCAATCACATCCATTTCCTGTCGGCCGTGTCCATCTGCCTGCTCTTCGGTGAGAATAATCGTCATTTATCAGACCTCACGTTTAGAAAGGAAACATGCGTGATGATTTGCTGGATTGTTAACATTCTCAATGCAATTTCTTGACAGGTATCGGCTTCCTGATTTATTACCTGTCCAACGAGCAGAAAGATGGTTTCCGCAGAAATCCAAACGACCCGGGCTACGCTCGTACGTGTAACTTCTTTACATTCTCATATGAACGAAAGCATCGTTAGCCAACGATGAGCATCAGTCGCGATGAAATCTATTGGAACCGACATTCGATTTGGGAAACGCATTCATACTAGTTCATTTATAGCATCAAATAAACATGAATGAACATCAGAAGGAATGTTGTTTCAAGACGTGAAACCAACGTTAATCTACTAACTCCCCTGACCGCTTTGATGACAAAATGGGGTTCTGATTGGTCAGATCACCTGTCAATCAAACTGTTGGCGAAGGATCAATTGCATAAGTCTACACCCCCTTTATAGTTGTGGCTGTTCAGACTGAATTGATAAAGTGTCTTCATCTGAAGTGACTCTGATTAACGCAAAACTGAGGGCTTGTTTTCACGACACCATTTTCACGAAAAATTTGAATGCGTTTTAGCCGTTCGTTTACACGACAATGGCGTTTTGGGGCCCTGGGGGGTATTCCAGAAAGCAAGTTATGTGACATACCCAGGGTATGTTTAAGAGTAAGTAAGCTGATAACCTCAACTTTCGGTTCCAAAAACTGAGGTAACTTTCAGGGTATGTCAGTAACCATAGCAACTTACTCTCTGAACATAACCTGCTCCGGAGCAGCTCATGATCCAGGGTCAGTTTTCATTAAGAGGTATTCAGATACTGTTATTTAATTAATATAGTTTTATGACGGTAACTACATTTCTAAATTTGTACATAGTTACTGTTATATATATATATATATTATATTATACAATACATACGTACATATATGTATAAAGTATAAAGCACTATTATAATGTTTAAATGTTTATTCAATTTATATATAATATAATATATGTAATTATTTTATTGTAATCACACACATCTGATGTGCTTTTTTTCCTTTTTATAACAGGACGTTTTCTATTCTATAATTTCTATAATAAAATACATATGTAATATCTTATTAAATATTTAGCATCAAATAAACAATATAAGTCTTATTCTCAGTGAATAAAGATTACTTATTCAATAAAAAGATTGAAAAAATTATTACACAATCACCAGATAGGTGGCGATGTGCACTAAGTAGGTTTTGTAAATCGCCATTAAACAAAAGAAGGAGGAGGAAGTGGAACGCTTTTTCTCAGCGTCTGTTTCCATGGTGAATCATCGATTCGTCGCTCGGTTGAGAATGTCTTGTGTGTTAACCGGAACATACTCTGGGTTGGCTGAACTTACTCCCTGATGCGTTTTTGGAACCAACATACCCAGAGTAAGCAAGTTTTGGGTTAATCAATTTAATAAAAGTCCATTTTCAGCTTTTAATTCGAATTTTGTCATTTTTTTGACATGACGTCCTAATTTTGACTTTTTGTCATTGATTTCAAGTCAGAATTCTTTTTTTTGGTCATCATTTTGAACTTTATATCATAATTTCAATTTTTCATAATTGACTTTTTGAATTTTATGTCTTTATTTCAACTTAGAATGTCATAATTTTGACTTTTTAACGTCCATTTTCAACTTTTAATTCCGAATTTTGTCATTTTTTCGACATGAGGTCCTAATTTTGACTTTTTGTCATTGATTTCAAGTCAGAATTCTTTTTTTTTGGTCATTTCGAACTTTTTAATGTCATAATTCCAATTATAATTGAATTTTTAATGCATAAATCCAAATTTTTGTCAGAATTTTGACTTTTAAATGTCCATTTTCAACTTTTAATTCCGAATTTTGTCATTTTTTCGACACGAGGTCCTAATTTTGACTTTTTGTCATTGATTTCAAGTCAGAATTCTTTTTTTTTTGGTCATTTCGAACTTTTTAATGTCATAAATTCAATTTTAATTGAATTTTTAATGCATAAATCCAAATTTTTGTCATAATTTTGACTTTTTAACGTCCATTTTCAGCTTTTAATTCCGAATTTTGTCATTTTTTCGACATGAGGTCATAATTTTGACTTTTCGTCATTGATTTCAAGTCAGAATTCCTACATACTCTGGGTTGGCTGAACTTATTCCCTGATGCGTTTTTGGAACCAACATACCCAGAGTAAGCAAGTTTTGGGTTAATCAACCGAGAGTTCAGGGTATATGTGACGGTAAGTTAACCTTGCTTTCTGGAATACCGCCCTGAAAAGTCGTTATCGTTTCCATGTAAGCTATAAAACGCAAATTTGTGAAACGGCGACATTCAGTCTCGAGGCGTGTCGAGTTCCTTTGACATCGCCCTCTACTGGCCTGGCAGCAGAATACAGCATTTTTAGTCATTTTTGTGGATCTGTGTGATATTTATATCATATACTTTGAGTTTTAGGACCATTCCTGTTCCATGTAAACCCCACTTCATAAATGCATGCCAAAAAAGCATAACATTCACTCAAACTCAGGTGTGCATTAAAGTAAATCAGTGCCGTTCTGGAGGTTGACGATCTCGACCTCTTTCAAAGGTCTGCGCACAATCCAAAGCCCGACGGGAAGACGTCTCCTGGTTTCTGGATGGTTCGGATGGGTCCGACACCCGAACTACCTCGGAGACATTCTCATGATGTTTGCCTGGTGTCTCCCCTGCGGTACGGTTCCCTGCACACGGAAACATTCGCATCCGTTTTTACGTGTTTTATCTCAACTGCCGTTTGTCGTCCCTTCAGGGTTCACCAGCGTTCTGCCGTACTTGCCGGCACTGCAGTGCTTTCACTTACTGAGGCAACGAGCCAATGAGATCGAAGAGTCATGTCTGAAGAAGCACGGCGACGCCTGGAGGGAATATTGTCGCCGAGTGCCGTACAAACTGGTGCCTTATGTGTACTGAAGATCTGTCTCTAATGTGGATTTTGTTTTTGTATATAAACTTATATGAAAGCATGGATCTTTTGTTGAGTTATTATTATTATCTGTAAAAGTGATTTGAACACATAAATCCAGACCAAATAATGTGACATTTGATTTCCAAAAAAGTGAAAACAAGGTGGATTAAGATTGTGCAATGATAACTCATTATGTATGTTAAAACTCACTTAATATTAGGTGTTTTTTCGAAGTTATGAGGATAATTGTGAGATTAAAAAGTCATTTATTTGATAAAAAAGTCAAAACTGACGTTCCGTCATTATTTTGACTAATATCTTAATATTATAATAATAATAATATCTTACTAATATCTTTTCAACTTGTCATAATTGACCATTTCAATTATATTGAAAAGGAAATGTATGACCAAAATTTCCGAAAGTTTTGTCATTATGACCTTTTAAGTCAGAATTTACTTTTTTGTTTTTCAATACTTTTTCATTATTTCAATTTAATGTCATAATTATGACTTTTAAGTAAGAATAGGTTTATTTTGTCATTTCGAACTTTTTAATGTCATAATTTCAATTTTAATTGAATTTTTAATGCATAAATCCAAATTTTTGTCATAATTTTGACTTTTTAACGTCCATTTTCAACTTTTAATTCCGAATTTTGTCATTTTTTCGACATGAGGTCCTAATTTTGACTTTTTGTCATTGATTTCAAGTCAGAATTCTTTTTTTTTGTCATTTTGAACTTTTTAATGTCATAATTTCAATTATAATTGAATTTTTAATGCATAAATCCAAATTTTTGTCATAATTTTGACTTTTTAACGTCCATTTTCAACTTTTAATTCCGAATTTTGTCATTTTTTCGACTTGAGGTCCTAATTTTGACTTTTCATCATTGATTTCAAGTCAGAATTCTTTTTTTTTTTGGTCTTTTCGAACTTATTAATATCATAAATTCAATTTTAATTGAATTTTTAATGCATAAATCCAAATTTTTGTCATAATTTTGACTTTTTAATGTCCATTTTCAACTTTAAATTCCGAATTTTGTCATTTTTCGACATGAGGTCCTAATTTTGACTTTTCGTCATTGATTTCAAGTCAGAATTCTTTTTTCTTGTCATCATTTCGAACTTTATATCATAATTTCAATTTTTCATAATTGACTTTTTGAATTTTATGTCTTCATTTCAACTTAGAATGTCATAATTTTGATTTTTTTTTAATCATTGACTATAAATCAGAATTAAGTTTGTCATCAATTCGATCAAGTATCTTAATTTCAACTGTATTAAGTCATTTTTACTGAAAATACTTTTTAATAGTTTTTTTTACAGCTTTAAGAGTTATACATTGACCAAAATGATACGAGAATGGCGTGTTTAAGGTGGTAAAAACAGATTCTGCTTTTAAAACGCTTTTATAACACTATTATAAAGAAAGAAAGACGCTCATGAAGCGCAGAGACGCGTCGGTGTGATGAGTGTAGTGAAGCGCGAGAGCCGCGGTGTATGATGGGAGAAATCAGCCATTTCACCTCAAACTCTCTTCAAGCAGCAAAAACCCTCGGCAGCGGAATAAAACCTCGAGAAACACCCGACAGGTGAGTGCTCGTCCGGTACACACTTCACACGGGCCCGGTTAACGGTGGCGGGAATCAGTCACGTGTATAAACAATATGAGAATCGTGTGGAAAAACCGCTATAAAAGAGTCTCGATCTGATTCTGAACTGAGATAAACGCGTCGCGCGCTCACTCTCATCTCTGTCGCTTTCCGTCGATGAATTAAACTCATTCTCTCACTTTTTCCTCGCAGGGGTTTTCAGCAACACCTGCTGACAGTGCGTGTTACCGTTCTCCGCCGTTAAACGCGATCAGTGACGCTTTAATACGCCGGAAATCGTGTTATTTGTGCTTCGCGCGATAAACTGCTATTATATCTCTTCTCTCAATAATCAAGCGGCCATTATGTCATCCTCTCCGCGGGGCGGTGCTGAACTCGCACACTGAGCGCTGATTGGCGCGGAGCGACTGAAGCCACGCCCCATCCCTCTGTAACTCGCGTTTATAGGCAGAGAACGTGTTGATTGACGGGTGTCACAGTGAAAACCATGGGAAACCCCGTGAAACTCGTCTGACAACTGAATCATTGACGTAATGGAGAGTCAAAACAATACATTTTATTGCAATTCTGTTCATTATTTACATAAAACGACTTGAGAACAGTATGAAAAGGCCTTTATTTATTCTGTTTTGACTCTTTTAGAAATTATACAAACTTGTAATTACAATAATACTCATTAGAAATGCAATAATATGTATCATTTGGTACTTTTAACCTCATTATATTACATATTTACTCTTTAAACATGCATTCTAGTGGCGTATAGTTTGTTTCTGAAGTGTAATATTGTTCAGTTTCAGGTGATCGTGCGTCAGGATGGCCCGTACTAAGCAAACCGCCCGTAAGTCGACTGGAGGAAAAGCTCCTCGTAAGCAGCTGGCGACTAAAGCGGCCCGTAAGAGCGCCCCGTCCACCGGAGGAGTCAAGAAGCCCCATCGTTACAGGTGAGGAGGTCAGGTGACGCACGGCTCCGCGTGCGGTGGGACGAGCGCTAACGGCTCTGTCTGTGTCCCGCAGGCCCGGGACCGTGGCTCTGCGCGAGATCCGCCGCTACCAGAAGTCCACCGAGCTGCTGATCCGCAAGCTTCCCTTCCAGCGTCTGGTCCGAGAGATCGCGCAGGACTTCAAGACCGACCTGCGCTTCCAGAGCGCCGCCATCGGAGCGCTGCAGGTGCGAACGTCACATGACCACTGCGTCAACACCACCTGACTGAAAACATGACACAACTTTAGGACTAAAGTTACTGAAACTATAGATGAAACACAAATGAATAACTATATAGACATATTTAAAATAAAAAAAGGCATTCTAGTTTCATTTAGTTTAACTTGATGTGCTAAAATAACTCAAACTGAATTAAAACTATATAAAAATATTTTAAAAATCTGTTTACATTTCTTGAAAAATTACTAAAAATATATTAAAATATTACAAATATGAATGAATAATCTATATAGATATGCTGTATATATTTTTAAATAAAAAAATTCTCATTTTCATTTAGTTTAACTTGATGTACCAAAATAAATAAAAACTACAAAAAATTACTGAAGTAAAACATAAAAATATTTAAATAAAACATTAATTAAAATCTTATTTGACATATGAAAATGAATAAAAACTGTAGACATTAAATGAAAATTATCAATGTTGTTTTATTAAGTTTAACTTGATGTACTAAAATAACTTAAAATTAATAAAAACTATATAGAAATTTCAAAGTTACTGAAGTAAAATAAAACTATTATTTTTTTTAATTAATTACTAATTAAATTATCACCTTTAATATTAAAAAATAACATTTAAAAAAAATTCAAAATTTGAAAAATTAATAAAATCTGTAGACATATTTTTTAAAAAAGAAATAATTTTCATGTAGTTTAACTTTATAAAACTGAAATATTAATAAAAACAATCATAAAAAATAATACAAAACAATAATTAAAAAATAACAAATTAAAATGAAAACCAAAGAAATGTTAAAAAATAAAATATTATTTCAAACTATAGACATTTAAATAAAACAACCTTAATATTTTCATTTTGTTTAACCTGATATACTAAAATAACTAAAACTGAATAAAATGAAAAATAAATAAACTATATAGAAATTTCAAATTTGGTGTCTGTAGTCAGGTCATGTGACTCTGGTGTCTGATGTCAGGTCATGTGACTCTGGTGTCTGTAGTCAGGTCATGTGACTCTGTCTGTAGTCAGGTCATGTGACTCTGGTGTCTGATGTCAGGTCATGTGACTCTGGTGTCTGATGTCAGGTCATGTGACTCTGGTGTCTGTTGTCAGGTCATGTGACTCTGGTGTCTGTTGTCAGGTCATGTGACTCTCTGTGTGTGTGTGTGTGTGTTTGCAGGAGGCGAGCGAGGCGTATCTGGTGGGTCTGTTCGAGGACACTAACCTGTGCGCCATCCATGCCAAGCGTGTGACCATCATGCCCAAAGACATCCAGCTGGCGCGCCGCATCCGCGGAGAACGCGCCTGAGCCTCCGTCTCCTCCTCGTCCTCCTCTGTCTTCATCTCTGTGTGTGTGTGTGTGTGTGTGTGTGTGTTTGTGTCGGTTCGTCCTCTCAGAAGTCCGAGCTCTTGTGGCGTGTCACGTGACCGTCCGCACGAGAGCCCGACGGACTGACGGACTCCAGGCACGAAGTCGAGCGTCGGTGGCGTTTTGATCTGAACCGAGAGGAACGAAGACAGTCCAGGACTCACTTCGGGTGCTAACCTCCTCACTGGAGCCATCGTCAAACACTTCCTCCTTCCAATATCTGTTGTTTTGAGTCTTTCTTTCATGTGATGTCTGAGACTGTCAGGTGGGTGTGTGACTTCAGTCGAGCATGCTGGGATCGCGTCCCAGTCGTCCTTGTGTTCTTGATGTAGCAACAGACTGTAGCTATTTTATACCATTTGATATATTTCTTCATGAGTTGTTTAGTGCGATATTTAGGCAGACACTCGCTCAGGTTTTTTCTACACCCTTTCATGGTTTTTATCACGAGGTGATTGTTTGTTTTTGTAAGTGTGTAAGTCTAAAAAGCAAATCTTTGTACTAGACGGACAATAAATTGGTGTTGAACTGTTATTGAGTGCTCCGTTTTATCAAAGTATTTCACTTCCAGTAACATTTTCTCAGGTAAAACTCTCACGAATGTCGTTATTTTGTGTAATGACGCGACGTCCGTGTCAGATGTAATGTAGACGAACCCCGTGAAAATGTGTTATGATTCACTGTTCTGTCGGCTGACATGTTTTCTCCACTCACACAAAACTTCAGGAGCATTTCTGTACTGAAAAACGGTCCTGCTTTATCCAGTAAAATTGTCATTTAAGTGTCATTAAGTTTCTTTATTAGAGGTTAATGTGGCTGTAACTTGGTTTTCAAACTGGGGCCCGTGAAAAAAGTCCAGAGAAATACAACAACATTTAATATATAATACAATTAAACAAAATATAAACCCATTTGATTAATAAATAATAAATGAATGAAAAATAAATAAATGATTTAAATGAAATAGACAAATAAATAATACATTTGATTAAAATAAATAATAGAAATTGATTTAAATAAAAAAAAATGGATAAATAACTTTTTAATAAAATTGATCAATAATAAATGAATGAAAAATAAGTGATTTAAATGAAAATAAAATGGATTAATAAATTTGACAAATTTTATTAAAATAATAGAAATGGATTTAAATAAAATAATGGATAAATAACATTTTTTTAAATAAAATTGATCAATAATATTTGACTTAAATGTGTTTGATGGAAATAAATAATAAAAATGATTTAAATAAAATTGACTTGAAAGTGATTAAAATTAATTTAAATCATATAATGGACAAAATGAAAATTGAAATACATTTGATTAAAATAAATAATAAATCAATTTCAGTGCATTTGATTAATATTAATAAAACAGCTGACTTAAAATATTTTTTTTAAATACATTTTTATCAAAATAAATAAAAATGGAATTAATTTCATAAAAAAAACAATTACTAAAATCAATAAAAAATAAAACAATACAATGGATAAACTAATAAAAAATATTGAAATATATTTGATTAAAATAAATAATAAATCAATTTCAGTGCATTTGATTAATATTAATTAAACAGCTGACTTAAAATAATAAAATTGATTAAAATATTTTTTAAAATACATTTTTATCAAAATAAATAAAAATGGAATTAATTTCATAAATAAAACAATTACTAAAATTAATAAAAAATAAAACAATACAATGGATAAACTAATAAAAAATATTATTGAAATATATTTGATTAAAATAAATAATAAATCAATTTCAGTACATTTGATTAATATTAATAAAACAGCTGACTTAAAATAATAAAATTGACTAATAGAATTGATTAAAATATTTTTTAAAATACATTTTTATCAAAATAAATAAAAATGGAATTAATTTCATAAATAAAACAATTACTAAAATCAATACAAAATAAAACAATACAATGGATAAATTAATAAAAAATATTATTGAAATATATTTGATTAAAATAAAAACTATTAAAATAATGAAAATGTATTTAAAATATTAAACATTGTCAAATAAGAAATTAATCCTACAGTACAACTAGTAAAACAATAGAAACGAAATATTTCCCTCAAAATATACTCATTTATAATAATTTTACACAATATAAATAGCTAGAATGGGGCTCATCTCACATATATGTGGTTTGTGGATCTAAAAGACTGAAAACCTGCTTTAAATCACGTAATCTGCGACAGAAATATGGCAAAATATTATATTTCCATCTGATTCCAGCAGAAGAATTTGAGTGACGCTCATCGTTCTTGCAGTGATCGTGTGTTTGATGTCAGGCTGAAGTGTGTCAATACACGTCTTTTTATAATAAACTGATTTAAACAAGATGAATTTAGTAACACACAGTGGAGACTCCACCGCGGTGCATTGTGGGAGCCGCTGATTGGCGCATTTCCGCTGCCATTGTGCGCGAGAGACGGTAAATAACACTGAAGCTCAACTCCAAACACTCTTTAAACACAATTTCACTAAGGTAAGACGATCAATGCCGCGTGAATACAAATGCGTGATATTTAACTGCTATTTTAGGCGGGAAAAATCGCGTTTTTGCGGTAATTCGTGTGAATTTGAGCGAGTCTGTGTTTATATGAGAGAAATACTGAAGCGCTTCAGCCGCGCGAGCTGCGAAATCCATCCAAAATAAACTGATATTTCACAAACGCCGAAAATCCACATAAACGCCTCCATTCCTGCTTTAAACGCGCAATAATGGATCCCTAGAGCCTTTTCTTTGTTGTCCGAGTGTAAACGGCAGGAACAGTGGAGCGAATCCTAGTGAAATTGTCGAAGTTTTATCGTTAGTTCGTGTCTTTTCTCCCTCTGTTTTCGGTTCGTATCAAACAGGCGCCATGATGTTCACAGATGAGGGGCGGGGCTAACGCCAACCGTCTGGTTTATTTCCTGAACTCTGATTGGTCGGCTTATGAATATTAACACGATAAGGGCTGACCTTTGAGACATGATTGACAGGATGAACTTGATGTTGTTTTAAGCACCTGCTGGAGTTCAAACTCCATCCTGAAACGTTTATAATGGATTTACGGCCTTTCTTATCTATCTAATGGTCACTTTTTGTGATTGTGTATTAATAAAACGTGACTATTAGATATTCTTTGAAGTGCTTCAGTAAATGTTCATCTCGTTCAGTTTCAGGTGATCGTGCGTCAGGATGGCCCGTACTAAGCAAACCGCCCGTAAGTCGACTGGAGGAAAAGCTCCTCGTAAGCAGCTGGCGACTAAAGCGGCCCGTAAGAGCGCCCCGTCGACCGGAGGAGTCAAGAAGCCCCATCGTTACAGGTGAGGAGGTCAGGTGACGCACGGCTCCGCGTGCGGTGGGACGAGCGCTAACGGCTCTGTCTGTGTCCCGCAGGCCCGGGACCGTGGCTCTGCGCGAGATCCGCCGCTACCAGAAGTCCACCGAGCTGCTGATCCGCAAGCTTCCCTTCCAGCGTCTGGTCCGAGAGATCGCGCAGGACTTCAAGACCGACCTGCGCTTCCAGAGCGCCGCCATCGGAGCGCTGCAGGTGCGTCCGTCACATGACCACTGCGTCCACACCACCTGACTGAAAACATGACACGACTTTAGGACTAAAGTTACTGAAACTATAGCTGAAACACAAATGAATAACTATATAGACATATTTAAAATAAAAAAGGCATTCTAGTTTCATTTAGTTTAACTTGATGTGCTAAAATAACTTAAACTGAATTAAAACTATATAAAAATATTTAAAAAATCTGTTTGCATTTCTTGAAAAATTACTAAAATAAAAAAAATATATTAAAAATATTACAAATGAAATCTAATTCAAAATATGAACGAATAAATTATATAGACATACTGTATATATTTTTAAAGAAAAAAATAAAATAAACTACAAAAAATTACTGAATTAAACAATAATATAAAAAAAACATTAAAATTAAAATCTTATTCGAAATATGAAAATGAGTAATTTAGACATTTAATAAAACAACATTTCTATTTATTTAGTTTAACTAAAATAACTAAAACTGAATCAAAATGAATAAACTACATAGACATTTTTAAAAAATACTAAAATAAAATGTAAAATGTCTTAAAATCTTAATCAAAATATGAATTAACTAGACATTTTTTTTTAAACTAAATGAAAATTGTTTTATATTTAAGATGTATAAAATAATTAAACTGAGCAAAATGAAAAATAAATAAACTAGATGTTTAAAAAATTGCTCAAATTAAAATAAAATTATTAAATAATTTGATAGTTACATTAGCAAAATTAATATACAAAATAAACTTTAAAAATATTAATCTAATTCAAATAATGTAATTTTCATTTAGTAGATGACTATGTAAAATTAAACTGTATAGACATTTTTTTAAAAGAAAAAACTAAAATTAAAAGGAAAATATGAAAATGAATAAACTATAGAAATTCTTTTTTTAAAAAAGAAAAAACATTTCTTTCTTCATTTAGTTTAACTTGAGGTACTAAAATAACTAAAAGCTGAAATAAAAATGATCATAGTCATGAAATAATAATCATTATACATTTAAATAATTTAACTAAACCAAAAATATAAATTGGTCTGATTTCAAAATATTAATAAATATACACTGATTCCCCTTGAATTGTGCGATAAAGTCACTATTACCTCATTTTATTCTTTTTTTTTTTTCTTTTCTTTTTTTATTCCGTGGTGGAAATGTGCTTCCAAAACACAAAAATGAATAAAAACGGTACAGACAAATTAAAAAAAAAAAAAAACACTAATAAAAATAGCAGACACATAGCAAAGAAAAAAAGAAGGTAATTAAAATATTTTTTCTGATCTTGTCAGGTCATGTGACTCTGGTGTCTGAAGTCAGGTCATGTGACTCTGGTGTCTGATGTCAGGTCATGTGACTCTGGTGTCTGTTGTCAGGTCATGTGACTCTCTGTGTGTGTGTGTGTTTGCAGGAGGCCAGCGAGGCGTATCTGGTGGGTCTGTTCGAGGACACTAACCTGTGCGCCATCCATGCCAAGCGTGTGACCATCATGCCCAAAGACATCCAGCTGGCGCGCCGCATCCGCGGAGAACGCGCCTGAGCCTCCGTCTCCTCCTCTCTCTCTCTTTTTCTCTTGCTGTTTGTTGGTAGTTTTAGTGTGGGGTGGGGGGTGGCGGTGATAAACGTGGTCGTTTCTCTGTTTTATGGCAGCAGACTATTAGGGTACTTCCTGTTTGCATGTACCAGCCGGTGCCTGATCAGCCTCACACACACACACACACACACACACACACACGTGAGTGAAGCGGTCAGGGCTGATGTCTGCGTTCGGGGCGTCAGGGCCTCTCCTGCAGGGTGCTAGAACAGCCCTGACCCTTCCCAGAGTTCCCTGCACCGTGCGTGTTTGTGTGTGTGTGTGTGTGTGTGTGTGTGTCGATCAGCACGGGGATTTCTACACAAGTCCGAGCATCTCTCCAGCAAATGTTTATTGCAATATTATAAATTACTTTGAATAATTGTTTTTCTTTTTTAAATGCATTCATGATATAAGCTTGTTTCCTAGATCTAGAGCGTATTTTTCAAGAGGTGGAGATTCTTATAAAGACATTTTTACATCACAAATCATTTTTATTTTCGGAGAATAACGTCCGTCCGCGTTTCGCTTCCCGTCTCTCGGGTCTCCTGATAGAAACACGTTCATTTGAGCTGAATAAATGCTGTTTTTCAGTTTCGCCGCGTGGGTTTGTTTTCCTGACCGAGCAGAAGTCTGTTTTCTAGTCTCATCCGTCACCGTCACAGGATTCCTCAGGCAGACATGGAAACATTATCATTAATCCTGCTTGATATGTGGGTGTTTCTTGTTTTTCCCTTTGACTACAGAACATTCAGGTGTTTAAATAAACTGATCTTTGTAATTTGAAATTTCTCTTAATTGCGTAATAAATGGATGTCACACACTTTTTTTTTTGGTGGGTCGTCTTTTATTGTGGTGAAATTATTTCAATGTTACAGGAGGTTTTTTACATCAACAATGAGCAATATATGTGTTACAGCAAAATTAAATTTAAAAAATCTAATTCAAAATATGAAACTATATAGACATATTTTGATTAAAAAAAATAATTTTCATCTAGTTTAACTTGCACTAAAATAACTAAAAATGAGCAATATAATTTGTTACAGTATAAATACAACCGTTTGTGTCAGCACAGGTCCATTAAATAAAATTACCATATTTTAATAATTTGTGCTCATACCTGAATTATTTTCTGAAGAATAAACAAGTGTGTTTCTAGCTAACTAACTCTTGACAGATGCCATGATAATGTATTATATTGAAATGAGCATGATTAACTCAAATTAATATGCTTTAAAAGTATTGTTCGTTAATTAATATTAACGATTAATACATTTGCTTTTTCATTGTGAGGCACTTTGAGCTGCATTTCTTGTATGAAAGATGCTGTACAAATAAAGTAAGTTTGTTAATTAGTGCATTAGACTGAGATTAGCTATTATTTACAAGATTCCAAATTGTAGTTAGTAACGAGATCTGTTACATTACACTTTCAAGGTAATGTAATCTGATTACTTTTAGATTACTTTTCACCTTATTACATTAATTTGAAATGGATCTTGTACCATATTGATATAAAAAAAAATATATCAAATAATATCAAAAACATGTAATTAGTAAAAACTAACTGTAGTCTGATTACAAGTATTTTAAAGCATAATAGAATCTGATTACATACTTCAGATTGTATCTGTTACCCAGAACAGGCTTCGAAATTAACCAAATTTCAACACAATGTGAAGGGAAAACCTTCATTCTGGGTCTGTATTTCTAAAGATTCTAGTAGTTCTTGTAATGGACCCTTTCCACATTCCCGCGTTTCTCAGAAGCGGAAGTCGGCATAGTTGGGTTCATTTTTATAATGGTTAATGAGAGACTTCATTAAATTAAATATTTTTTTTATGTTCCCATTTGCACAAATAGCAACATAAAACACGATAGTGTTTTAACTTTTATCCAAAAATAGAGAGCGATTGATCACGCCTTTTTTTACCGCCACTTCCAGAGCCGCGGTAATAGAAACACCCTCACAGCGCCGTTAACTAATTTTTTTTTTTTTTTTTTGTAATTTGATGCAACGGTAATATAATACTAAATGTAGTGTTATAAATGTACATACAATTTTAAAAAAAATGAAAATACCAAAAACTGTGCAGGATTTACGATATTGATGACCGTTATAACGCGTCATCACAGTCTGTGACAAGAGACGTTAGTGAGTGATTTACTACACAGAACTTGCGCGTGTTTTATAATATAAGGAGAAAACGTTTGCCGACATTGTTATGTGTCAATATTATTGTTGTTTGTTTCCTCAACGTGCATTTAAATGACTCCGCCAACGCGCGCGGCGGCGCTGTCAGAACAAACCGCGCGCTGCGGAGTCACGTGACTGGCGCGCGGCCGATGACGACGGTCTCTGCCGCACACACGCGCCGCCGCTTCGCTCGTGAGGATCCGAGTGTCTGGGAAATATAGGAAAATAATCATAATTTAAACATTATATATAAGTAAATAAACACTCGGATCTGTAATCATGGCCACGACGTTTGAGCAGATGAGAGCGAACGTCGGTAAACTCCTGCGCGGCATCGACAGGTGAGGATTGTTGATTATTACTACGAATTTACCTCAGACACAATTTCTGAATTGAAGTAGCGGGTCAATGTTTTAAAGTTCAGTAAATATGACGCAAATTCAGTCTCAGCGAGCTCTACTGAAGACAATAGAGTGATTCAGATCAATGTTGATTCAATAACTTCAAAAATCATCATTTATGAATCATCTTCACAGGTATAACCCGGAGAATCTGGCCACGCTGGAGCGATATGTGGACACACAGGCCAGAGAAAACGCCTACGACCTGGAGGCCAACCTGGCTGTGCTCAAACTGTGAGTGAAGCACACTATCTAGGCAGGGGCGGAGTTAGTGATTTGGGGGCCCCAGGCAAAACACAGGAATGGGCCCCTGATTGCACACATTTAAACTTGAGGTTTCTTTCATTGTTGTGATGCTTGCGGCTGCATGGCGGTGTCCCATAGTTGTTTTGTTTTGTTTGTTTGTTTTTAGATTTTTCGTGTTCATGTTATAATGGTTTTCCACCACTGAAAAAAAGATTATTGCGACTTATCTCAGAATTCTGACTTTTTTTTGAGTGGTTTTCACTAGCTGGTACTTTGGGGTAATTTTCACTGCACAGTTGTTTACACAGCGCAGGGCTGTCTAATTCTTTAATATATATATATATATATATTTTTTTTTTTTTTTTTTTTTTTTTATATTAATTACAGATTTAAATTAAACTGAAGGAAATTGTACATTTACATGCTTAAGAATTATTTCAACCAAAAATTAAGTGTGCCTGTATGGAAATGTATATTATTTCTTTTATGTATTTTAATTTTACTGGTAATCACATGAAGGCATAAAACATTTATTTTCTATTCCAATGTAAATAATACTTTAAAAAAAAACTTTAATTTTTATACATTCGCTAAACAGAGGTTTACTGTTAAAATTAGACATACACTACTGTTAAAAAGTATAAACTTTAATTTGAGGGGTTACCTTGAAGATCTTTTTTTTTCTGTGTGTGTGTTTCTCACAAATGAAACGGTAAATGCTCACGATTTCCGTGATGCAGAAAACGCGGAATCCATTCATAAAATCGGAATTTACTGTTTAACGTGGAATGTTACGGAATTTTTCAAATTTTGGATGAATGCATCAAATGCGGGTCGGTACACTGCAATCAAATAGCGATACCGACTAGTGTATGTTAATATTAAACGGCAAAAATACTATTTAAACATGAATACTGTATGTTTTGTGTCTCTGAATGAATTGTTCAGACGAGCGTCGCGCTTGATTCAGTAAACCGCGCGCCTGCGCCATTCATTCCTGACATTCCGCGTTACACAGTAATTCCCCTTTTATGAATGGATTCCGCGATTCTGTCCGCGTTTTCTGCATCGCTGAAACCATGTCCCTGCATTTTCTGCCAAAAGCGCGTTCAACGCGGACACGTAGACGCTTGTCCTGTATATATAAACAAGGCATTTTAGGGGGCCCTTAGCTTTCGGGGACTACCTTTGCCTAATGGTTAAGTCCGCCCCTGTATCTAGGGTTCGACCTCTTGAGCGTTTGATTGACAGGAATGACTTGTGTTCTCAGGTACCAGTTCAACCCGGCGTACTTCCAGACCACCGTCACGGCACAGATTCTGCTCAAGGCGCTGACCAACCTGCCTCACACGGACTTCACGCTCTGCAAGTGCATGATCGACCAGACCCACGTATCCTTCAGGACGCAGAACGCACATAAATTAGTGTTACTGTAAAATATATACGTTTTATATTGAAGTAAATCAGAGTACTTGTTTTTTTTTTGTGTGCGTGTGAAGATCACATTAGACTAACTTCTCACACACACACACACTGTTGTCGTGACACAACTGTTATTTGTTGTTATTATGGGCTGTCGGGCCTCTGTGATGTTGTAGATTATCGGCTCTTTCCTTGACTACGGTGTCGCAGCAAGAGGAACGACCGATAAGACAGATCCTGTACCTCGGAAACCTGCTGGAGACGTGTCACTTCCAGAGCTTCTGGGTAATACTCACACACACACACACACACACACACACACACACACACACACTCTCTCACACACACACACACTTACACTCTCTCACACACACACACACTTACACTCTCTCACACACACACACACTTACACTCTCACTCTCTCACACACACACACACACTCTCACACACACACTCACACACACTCACACACACATTATGTTTACAATTACATTTAATCATTTGGCAGACGCTTTTGAGACTTACAAGTGAGGAATACAACAAGCGATTCTTCATGAGGAGGCAAATAGACACAGGAAGTGCTCACAATACAAGTTTCATACATTGCTCAGTACCATAAGATAGAGTAGGAAGGAAAAAAGGAAGGATAGGGTTTTTTTTATGAGGGGATTAAGTGTTCACGGAAGAGATGAGTTTTCAGCTGTCTCTTGAATATTGCCAGGGATTCTGCGTTCCTGATGAAGGTAAGGAGATCATTCCACCAGCAGGGAGCAGAGAAGGAGAAGGTTCTGGAGGGTGATTTTGTGTCTCTCTGTGACGGTACCACAAGCCTTTGTTCCTTTAGTGATCGCAGTCTTCTGGTGGAGATGTAGAGTTGTATCAGTGTGTGGAGGTAGGAAGGTGCAGAGCCTGTGCTGGATCTGTAAGCAAGAGTCAACGCCTCGAACTTGATGCGAGCAGCGCAGAGAGATGAAGAGAAGCGTGACGTGGGCTCTGAAGACCAGACGTGCAGCAGCGTTCTGGATCATTTGAAGAGGTTTGATTGGACCAGTCAGAAGAGCATTGCAGTAATCAAGCCTTGAAATGACCAGGACCTGGACGAGAAGTTGTGTTGCATCAGGAAGGGACGGATTTTCCTGATGTTTAGTAGTGCAAATCTGCATGACCGCGCCGTCTTTGAGATGTGGTCACTGAAGGTCAGTTGGTCGTTGAAGATATCTCCAAGATTTGATGGGGTAATGGTGGTTGTACCAAGCTGTATGTTAATGTCATGTTGAAGAGTAGGAGTGGCAAGGAAGACTAAAAGCTCAGTCTTTGCCAGGTTGAGCTGCAGGTGGTGTTCTTCTGTCCGCCAGATAGCTTGAGATCCGTGCAGCTACTGTGGAATCATCTGGTTGGAAGGACAGGTAGAGTTGTGTGTCATCAGCATGGCAGTGGTAGGAGAAACCATGTGCCTGTATGATGGGACCCAGTGATGTAGTATAAATGGAGAATAGGAGGGGACCAAGAACTGAACCCTGAGGAACCCCAGTGATCAGTTGATGAGGTTTGGATACCTCCCCTCCCCAGGCAACTCTGAAAGACCTACCTGTGAGATAGGACTCAAACCACTGAAGCGCAGTACCTGAGATGCCCAGTGACGAGAGGGTGGACAGAAGAATTTGATGGTTTACGGTGTCGAAGGCAGCAGATAGATCCAGTAGGATGAGAACAGATGATTTAGAACCAGCACAGGGATTCTGTGACAGACAGTACTGCAGTCTCGGTGGAATGGCTGCTCTTGAATCCAGATTGGTTGACGTCCAGATGGTTGTTCTGTGTGAGGAAGGATGACACCTGGTTGAACACAACTCATTCAAGTGTTTTTGATATGAATGGTAGGAGAGAGACAGGTCTGTAACTGCCTACACACACTTACACTCTCTCTCACACACACACACACACACACCCTCTCAGTGTTCAGTAATGGTCTGGTGTGAAGTGTAGTGTTGTGTGTGTTTCTCAGGCTAGTCTGGAGGAGAACCGGGATCTCATTGATGGAATCGCAGGATTTGAGGAATCTGTGCGCAAATGTAAGTGATTTATGTTATATTCATTTCATTTTATTAAATTTAAGGCCATAAAAAGTCTTAAAACACCTTAAACTGTGACTTGCTTTTATCGTAAGATATAAACTGGCAATTGGACTTTATAAAGTTCAAATTGCGGAATAAAAAATCACTCAAAACATCATTTAAACGCGTTTATTTCTCATCGTGTGAATCTGTAAACCTGCAGCGTTAAAATAAAACAAAACAAAATAACAGAAACTGTTACTGCACTTCGTGTTTAATGACTTTTAAAGATGAATATTGTTTCACATTTGTAAGTCGCTTTGGATAAAAGCATCTGATAAATTAATGTAAACATAATATTTTAATTATTTATAATTAATATTATTGTATAATTGTAATATTTTTTATACGATAAAAAAATCTTTTTAATATCAAATTAAAAGTTTGTTTTAGTTATAATTATTTTTATTTAATATAATATATTTATTTTCTAATAAAAAAATCTATACTTTCAATCATTAATAATTTTAATATAATAAAAATATATTATAATTACTATTAATTATTATTATTATAGTTACTTTTTTATTGTAAAATTTCCATCTGCATTTTCTCAGTGTTTTTTGTTACCGTTATTATTATTATTATTATTATTTGTATATAACTAAAATAATATAATATTCATTAGTAAAATTATAATAAAAAATATTAATTAATTTTTTTTTATAATAATTAGTATTAATTTTTCTATAATGATAAAAAGTAATGCTTTGTATAGTTTTATTAATATTAATTATGATCATTAATTATAAGAATATGAATTATGACTTGGTCTGATCAGTGTGTCTCTCTCCAGTCATCTGTCATGTCGTGGGAATCACGTATCAGAACATCGAGTACCGACTCCTGGCTGAGATGCTGGGAGATCCTCTGGGTGAGACTGTGGTCCTCCACACACTCTCACACACACACACTGTCACACACACACACTGTCACACACACACACACACACTGTCACACACACACACACACACTCTCACACACTCTCACACACACACACACACACTCACTCACTCACACACACTGTCACACACACACACACTCACTCACTCACACACACTGTCACACACACACACACTCACTCACTCACACACACTGTCACACACACACACACTCTCACACACTCTCACACACACACACACTCACTCACTCACACACACTGTCACACACACACACACACACTCACTGTCACACTCTCACTCACACACACACTCACTGTCACACACTCACACACACACACACTCACTGTCACACACTCTCACACACACACACACACTCACTGTCACACACACACACTCACTGTCACACACTCTCACACACTCACTGTCACACACTCTCACACACACACACACACACTCTCACACACACACACACTCACTGTCACACACTCACACTCACTGTCACACACTCACACACACACACACACTGTCACACACACACACACACACACACTCACTGTCACACACACACACTCACTGTCACACACTCTCACTCACACACACATTCACTGTCACACACTCACACACACACACACACACACACTCACTGTCACACTCACCGTCACACACTCTCACACACACACACACACTCACTGTCACACACACACACTCACTGTCACACACTCACTGTCACACACTCTCACACACACACTCACTCTCACACACACACACTCACTGTCACACACACACACTCACTGTCACACACACACACTCACTGTCACACACTCACTGTCACACTCACTGTCACACACTCTCACACACACACACACACTCTCACACACACACACACACTCTCACACACACACACACACACACTCTCACTCACACACACACTCACTCACTCAAACACACCTGATGATGTGTATCTCGCCGCAGACACGCAGGTGAAGGTGTGGATGAACAAGTACGGCTGGACGGAGAACGAGGACGGTCAGATATTCATTCACAGTCAGGAGGAGTGCGTCAAGCCCAAGAACATCGTGGAGAAGATCGACTTCGAGAGTGAGTGTGTGTGTGTGTGTGTGTGAGACTGATGTCGTGTTGCTGCTGTTCTTCACTTATTCTGACCGATGTTCTGTTCTGTTCGTCCACAGGCGTGTCCAGCATCATGGCTACCTCACAGTGAACACACACACACACACACACACACACACTGTTTCCCCTTCATTGAATTTTACAATAAACTCATTTCACTTATGAAATTTGGAGTCTTAATTTCCACTTTGATGCTCCTAAAATGAGTCAGAACTGTCTCTCTGTTCAGTTTCTGCATAGATGCGTTCTAAAAGATTCTTCATATTAGTTTGTATATGTCTTGTTGTATATCAGTGTGATTATGACTCATAATCTGATAGTGACTGTGACAACTAGCCCCGGTCTGATCTGGACTGAAGGACGGTCAGTGCTCTTCCCTGACGTGTGAGAAACTGACGATCGTGTCGAAAGAGGTCTGTATAGAAATCAAACTGAATTTCTACTGCTAGATTTCTGCCACATAAAACATAAAAATCAAACATATAATTAGTTATGATTCATTAATTAGATTTAGTCATTAAATCATTGACTTTATTTTATCATAATTGTCTAAAGTCCTGATTTCAGCTTGGTAAGTCATGATTTAGACTTTTAATCTCATAAATTACTTCGTAAATCAAGATTTAGATTTTTTTTTTTTACCATAATTGTTCTAATTACAGCTCATTTACATTTGTGTCATAATGTACACCTCAAATTGATGTTTAAGTCAGTTTTGAATAAATCCTTATTTTGATTATTTCAATTTAGACTTTTGGTCATAATCATATTTAAAGTCATAATTTTGACTCATAAATTATTCAGTACTTCATAATTTCATTTTTTGTCACGTGTCAGTTTAAATCCTAATGTTAATTTCGGTTTTTGGACTCTCATAATTTTTATATTGAATCTTTTTAAGACCTTAATTCAATTTAGTATGTGATAATTTCGACAGCTCATTTCATAATCATTACTTTAGTTTGTCAATTTCATTTTTGTCATGATCTACACTTTAAAAGTCATAATTTAGACTCATTATGACATTTCAAGTTATAATTTCAACTTGATGTCAATTAAATTTGTTAGAAAATGTCAATTTCCATAATTTGTTTTAATAGTTTTAGTCATAATTTCGATTTGTTTTTTTGTCATGATTCTTTTTAAATCCTTATTTCGATTTAGTATGTCATAAATTCGAGTTTTGCCATAATTAAGACTTATAATTATTATTATTATACTTTCGACATTTTTTTTGTGACACTTATGATTTACAGAAGCATGAATTTCTTCTAATGTGGCTTCCATACATTGCCATTAATTTAAAAAATATATAATAATAATAATAAAAAAAACCCGAGAGGAGAACCAATCCAGTTCAGTCTTGCGTCTTCCGTCAACTCATCGCGCGTTCAGCGCATGCGCGGTGGAGACGGCGCTGTCCAGCGTGCTGAAGTGAGTGTCGATCAGCCGTCATGTATGAATACAGTAAAGCGAAAGTCACTGATTTTGCGAGTGTGTGTCTGATGTTTCATCTCTGATCACTGGACAGCAGAAGAGCGTGATCAGCTCAGGTACTTCAGCTCTGTTTACCGGTAAAAGAACTGAGAATCATCATAGAGATATCATGATGTTCACACACGAGCTTGTCTATGTGATGCTTGTTGTCAGATTGGCGCTGAATGCGATGGACGGGCGTCACGTGTCGCTGGTGTCCGCGTCACACGGTCAGCAGGTGCTCGCGGTTCTCCAGGGCTTCCGGGAGAGGCGCGCGCTGTTCGACTTCAGCATCCGCGTGCAGGACGAGACGCTGCCGTGCCACCGCTGTGTTCTCGCCGCCTGCAGCGACTTCTTCAGGTACCAGCGCGGCCGCGGCTCATAGCAACGCCCTGGAAACCACCGCAACCTCCTAGCAACTGCATAGGCAGCCCGGCAGAGCACCATAGCAACACCTTGGCAACAGGGCTGCGAGTTTTACACACAAGGCTCTTTCTACTCACCAAGGCTGCATTTATTTGATCAAAAATACGTTTACATTTTTTAAAAACTTATTCTTTTGAGATAAAAAAAAAATCTATCTAGTTATCTTTTCTAACTGATCCGACTTTGGGAATTCCCAAACAATCCCCGAAACAATGCTAGCCTTTGTTACATGCTAGCAACACGTTAAATCATGTTAGCTACATACTAGCGATGGGCTAATTCATGTTAGAAACAAGCTAGCAGCGTGATGAGTCATGTTTGCAAAATGCAAAAACATGCTAGTAATATGCTAATTCGCAGAAACGTGCAAGCAGTTTGCTAATTCATGCTAGGAACATGCTAAACCATGTTAGCGATGTGATAAATCATGTTTGCAACATACCTGCAATGGGCTAATTCATGTTAGAAACAAGCTAGCAATGTGATGAATCATGTTAGCAAAATGCAAAAACATGCTAGCAGTTTACTTCATGCTATCAACATGATAAAACATGTCAGCAATGTGTTAATCTGAAAGTTAAAATAAAAAAAAACATGGTTTTTGCTAACTGATGCTAGAAACTTGCTTGCAATATGTTAAAATATGCTGTTAACAGTGTTAAAACATTCTAGCAACATGTTAAAACACGGTTTGTGTTAATTGATGCTAGAGACAAGCTACCAATGTGTTAAATCATGATACAAATGTGCTAACTCATGCTAGAAACATGCTAGCTTTGTGCTAATTCATGTCTGGAAAATGTTATCAACATGCTAAAATTTGCTAACCAAGTGTTAAATAATGTTAGAAGCATCCCATCCATCCATCCATCCATCCATCTATCTATCTATCTATCTATCTATCCATCTATCTATCATTTGGCCACATCTATCCATCCATCCATCCATCCATCCATCCATCCATCCATCCATCCATCCATCCATCCATCCATCCATCCATCCATCCATCCATCCATCTATCTATCTATCTATCTATCTATCTATCTATCTATCTATCTATCTATCTATCTATCTATCTATCTATCTATCATTTGGCCACATCTATCTATCTATCTATCTATCTATCTATCTATCTATCTATCTATCTATCTATCTATCTATCTATCTATCTATCTATCTATCTATCAATCATTTGGCCACATCTATCTATCTATCTATCTATCTATCTATCTATCTATCTATCTATCTATCTATCTATCTATCTATCTATCTATCTATCATTTGGCCACATCTATCTATCTATCTATCTATCTATCTATCTATCTATCTATCTATCTATCTATCTATCTATCTATCTATCTATCTATCTATCATTTGGCCACATCTATCTATCTATCTATCTATCTATCTATCTATCTATCTATCTATCTATCTATCATTTGGCCACATCTATCTATCTATCTATCTATCTATCTATCTATCTATCTATCTATCTATCTATCTATCTATCTATCTATCTATCTATCTATCTATCTATCTATCTATCTATCTATCTATCTATCTATCATTTGGCCACATCTATCTATCTATCTATCTATCTATCTATCTATCTATCTATCTATCTATCTATCTAATCATGTGTGTGTGTCTCTGTACAGGGCCATGTTTGATCTGGACATGCGGGAGCGAGACGACGGCACCGTGACCCTCAGTAACCTCTCGGCTCCGGCCGTCCGCACCTTCCTGGACTTTGCGTATTCTGGTAAGATAGAAATCAGAGAAGACAACGTGGACATGCTGTTTCACCTGGCTTCTTTCCTGCAGGTGAGGTGCGTTATATAAGAGCTTGATTTTGTTATAGAGCGCAACAGTTGTGTTTCAGAAGTAAAAAGCTGGATTGATTTTTAATAATAACCAATAAATATTTAAAGCCAGGCATACTGTGAGCTACAAGGTTGTTAATCAAAGCCATAAGCCCACATCATTATTTCAAATTATTTTTAAAACATGTGTAACAGCAGAATTCCTGATGAGAAACTACATTACCCATGATTCTGCAGAGAAATCTCCACCAATCAGAGAAATGAAATGAGCTCTTTAGCTCCGCCCACTCCCTTGAAGCTCTGCAAGTGCATATTGTGCTATAAATGAGTAAGTTTGTAATGCCAATCATAACAGGTTGGTTTGGTTCACTTACTGAAAGTAAAAAGGCATATTAAATTAAAAAGGGTTTGACATCTAAGTTTTTATATTTTATTTTATTTCAGTTAATGTTTATTTTATTTCTAGAAAATTAAAATGTTGCGTTGTGGTGTTAGTTTTAGCTAACTATAATAAATTGAAGCTCGTTTCCACCTCGGAATAAGGCTATTGTGAGTTTTTTTTCTCACAAGTGTTAGTTTATATCTCGCAATTAAGAGGAAAAAAAGTCAAATTTGAGTTAAAAACTCTGAATTGCTAAAAATAAGTTAGATAAAAAGTCACAATTACCTTTTTACATTTTTTAATTCCATGGTGGAAACAGACAACATGAAAAGAGACCAGTGTGGGACTTCAGCACGTGTTTCCTCTCTCATTCGCACAGGTCAGCTTCTTGTCAAATGCTTGCAGTGACTTCCTGGTCCAAACCCTCGAGCTCTCCAACTGCCTCCACCTGTTGGCGGTGGCGGAGGGATACGGTTCCTCGCACCTGCTGCGTCACGCCACCGAATTCGTCACGCAGAACTTCCACATGCTTTCCTCCGGACCGGATTTCCTGGAGATGCCAGTGGGGGTGCTGGAGCGCTGCCTAGCGTCTGACGCGCTCAACGTGCCGGACGAAGAGAGCGTCCTGCGTGCGCTCCTCTGCTGGACGCGGCACGACCCGCAGACGCGCGAGAACCTGCTGCCGGAGCTCCTTCTCCGCATCCGTCTGCACCATCTTCCGTCGGCTGCGCTGGAGGAAGCCGGACGGTCTGAGGATGCTCTGACCACTGACGGACGCTGCGTTAGCATTGTTAGCAAAGCGCTCGAACGTGTTCGAAAATCCAGCGGGTTGTTTTCCGACGCTCGGCCTTCAACCACTTCCAGCTACATTTTTGTGTGCAAAACAGAGGAAAACGCAGAGATTCGTTACGCGTTCTGCTACGACATCGGCGCTAATCGCTGGACGGAGTTGCCGCAGGACGCGGCACGCATTTTAGACTTACCCGGATCAGCTCTTATCGGCTTTGCCGAGAAGCTCTTCATCATCGGCGGATGCCGCGGAAACTGTCATCGCGCCGTTCGCCTGCACATCGCTGCGCCTGAGCACGACGCCACAGACGAAGTCTGGTGCTACTGTCCCGTCGCGCGCAGCTTCACGCCAGCTCTACGCATGCGCCACCCGCGGACCATGCACACCTGCGTCGCCGCTCTGCACCGCATCTACGCCATTGGCGGGAAATCCGTCCTGGATGTGGAATACTTCGATCCTCTGAGAAACCTGTGGAAGTCCGTCAGCCCGCTTCCCAAGCGGATCTACTTTCCTGAAGCGAGCGCGTGCGGAAGCGTCATCTACGCTCTCGGATCCGAGGTGGAAATCTCCGAAGCCTTCAATCCGTCGCTGGACTGTTTCTTCCGCTACGATGCTGTGGCAGATCAGTGGTGCCAACTAGTGGCAGAGTTCGGCCAGTTCTTCCACGCCACGCTCGTCAAGTCCGTGTCCGTCAACGACACGCTGTACCTCTGCGATCTCTCCACGTATAAAGTCTACAGCTTCTGCCCGGACACCTGCGTGTGGAAAGGCGAAGGCTCGTTCGAGTGCGCGGGCTTCAACGCGGGCGCCATCGGCGTGCGGGAGAAGATCTACATCCTGGGCGGCGATTATTCGCCCGACGAGATCACGGACGAGGTGCAGGTGTACGACAGCGGACGCTCGGAGTGGCAGGAGGTCGCGCCGATGCCGCGCGCTTTGACCGAGTTCCACTGCCAGGCGCTCAGCTTCAATCGCTACAGAGACCCCTGGAGGACGGATCGCGCGGAAACCGTTAGAGACTAGGGCTGGAACAATTCTATCCATTTGTTTTTAACAGCAGATGGCACTGAGTGGCTGCATGCTCAAATGCTCATGAAGAAGAGCTCTCGTGCGTTCGGCTGACTCTGTTTGCTCCTCAGAATGCTTTTATGACGCAAGATTAATGTAAACATCCTTGTTCATCGCCTTTCGAACCTTATGAATGATTATTTTATAGAAGATAGATCGCAGAGCACGGCTGTTCATAAAGCACGCAGCGCCACCTGCTGTTAAAAACCAAGCTCAGAATCGATTCAAGAGGAAAATATCAGAATCATTTCTCGATTTGCGATGCTTCGAAATATTGTTTCAGGGAGACTGAACACACACACACACACAAACACACAACTGCATTGCCAAAGAGTTGTTTATTAAAACCAATAAAACGACGTCTTAAATCAATACATCAATACACTCTTTCGGCTTCTCATTTTTTCCCCAATTTGTCGAATTAAACATCCAGACTAGCAAATCATAACAATAATCCATAAGGACATGGTGAGAACATCACTGGATGATCCGTCCTGATTGGCAGATCTTCCATCCGTCTGCAGAAACATCACCGTCTAGTCACATGATCCGATGATGATGATGAGCTCTTCATGAGTCCTGGTATTGTTTGACCAGTAACCACATGAGCAGAACCGTGATGAGTACAACCATAAAGTTCAGAAACAGTTCTTGTGCGGATCGGTCCATCTGAGCCGTTTAGAGACGCAACAGCTGGGAAACGGGACGGGACGAGCTCCTGAAGGTCCTTTATGAGAGAGAGGTGGAAAAAAGATCAGTATGTTGGTCATTATGAAATTAAGCCAGCCGTCCATCTGTCCATTCATCCATCCAAGTCACACCCACTTTTAGGCTTTGAATGTCAAACACAAATCTATCAGCAGTTTAACTGCTGTGACACACACACACACACACATTTAATCTTGCGATCACATATCATAGACTTCTGTTTTTGTATAAATGCGATCAAAATAGACGAGAAAACATCGCTTTTTTTGTCTGTTTTTAAACATTTATGCTTTCTTATGCTAGCTTGTTTCTTAATGTTTCTCTTTTTTTTGATCAAAAACACTGTAAAAATAGCTTTAAAAAAGCTTCAATCGTGAATGAATAAATCTGTTTTCTGATTGTATTGCCTTTAAAACTTTCTGCTCAGGCTTTCTCAAGCCAACATCAATTTTGTTTAATCTAGTTACAGTTTAAAACATGTTTTCTATGTGAATATATATAGAAAAGTGTAATTTAGGTAACACTATTTGGTAACACTTTATTTTACAGTGTCATTGTTACATATGTTTCATGTAATTACGATAGTAATAACTATAAATTATGCATAATTACATGCAACTAACACTAAACCAACCCTAAACCTATTGTAACTACATTTAGTTACTTAATAGTACTCAGTACTTAAATGTATAATTACAGTGTAACAAAGACACCTTAAAATAAAGTGTAACCCACTATTTTACAGTGCCGTAGTTACACGTTACTACACGTACTTATACTTATAGTAACAACAGTAAATTATGCATAATTACAAGTAACTAACCGTAACTGTAACTCATTGTATGTCACATGTTACATTGTAACTTAATTAATAGTACTTATGAGTAGTTACAATGTAACTACGGCAAGTGTAACCATAATTTATTCCAGTGATCTCCTTCAGAAATCGTTCTGATTTGATGCTCAAGAAACATTTATGATTATTATCAATATTGAAAACAGTCATCGTACATTAATTTTTAAGGATTCTTTGATGAATAGAAAGTATGCATTTATTAAAAAATAGTATGTTTTGAAACATTACAGTCACTTTTGACCAATTTAATGCATCCTTGAGTATTAATTTCTTTCAAATATATTTCATGTAAGAATGTTTCCACAAGAAGGTTGTCAGATTTTCTCCCCAGAGTGAAACTAAACACAGAAACATGCAGCAGATGCAATAACACACAACTGATTTTACACTAATAATGAAATATGATTTATCTGCACTTAATGTTTACTTCACATGACACATCCACGAGATGTGATGGTCAAAGCATGAGATCAGGTGGTTCGTGTAGATGCTTCTTACCTGCACAGTGTTCAGAGCAGCTCTTGTTCGGCGGATTTACAGCCTCAGTGTGTCCAGCTGTCACTCATCCCTCAGCTCTTAAAGCAGCCGCGCTGGACCGGACCGGACCGAAGCGGATTGGACCCGCGGTCAGTGACGTCACAGGTCTTTAACCGAAGCTCAGCAGCTGGTTCAGGCTCTTATTGAGGGATTGTCGGGGTTCAGGCGAGCAGCCGCTGAATGTGTTGAGCGGGATGAGAGTTATTTTCTGAATATTCTCTCAGTCATGCAGCAGCTCTATAATATCTGCATTATGTCACGTGTCTGACGGAGGCGTCGGTCTCCAGTGAAATCCACCAACAACAGGAGCAAAGAAACTCTCATCCCACTATTGTGGAGAGTTTTAACCGTCAACTTTAATGGTTGTAATTCATAAATGCTTTGAAACTGTGTTATTTTAGTTTTCTTAATATTTTTGCGTTTGTTCATTTTAATACGTTATGTGTTTTTGTGTCATTTTATTATTAATATTGCTTTTTAGGTTTAATTTATCTTATTTCAGGTAAATAATTTTGCTGCTTCAACTTAAAGGTAGACTACACGATATTACTTTTTAGTTGCTGTTGTTCAAAATGAACAAAATTGAAAAGGCGGGAAACTGTTACGCGCCCTCATATCCGTGAATAGAGGGTGTGCACGTGACGTCACGCCTGCGGTTACGCCCACTGAGTTTCAGCGTGAATGCCGCGAAAAACACATTGAGCGATTGACTTTATGAATAGATTTGACATGAAATCGTATGTATATTTTTTACAGACTGCCGAAAGCTAAAGAAAAGAGTACTAATATCTTTTCCAGGAGCTCTTTGCTTTAACCTTCAGTTAAACTGCTAACTCTGATTGTAAATTAATTACCTAAATTATATTATTTGCTAACTGCGTCCTTTAAATGGTAATGTTGACATCAGTTCTCTGTAAAGCTGCTTTGAAATGATATGTATCGTGAAAAGCGCTTTACAAATAAATTTGAATTGAAATGGATCGCTGCAATTCACAAAAATAACTACACTTTTGCCACTCAGCCCGGCGGGAAAGTGACGTCATTACTCTATAGAGAAAAGTAGCTCCCGCAAGCTTGAGATGATGGCGTTTTATCAGGTAAGGTATTTTATTGAACAGATAAATTAGCTCATCTATTGAGAAGGCTTTATTATGGATGTTGTAGCGCTGTGCTGGAATTTATTTTCAACAAAATACCGAGCTAGTCCGCTTAAAATCCTTGCCATCTAAACTACTCTGAAGCCTAGCAGTGAATGTTTTATAGCGGTAGCAGCTAATCATATTCATCCGCGCTATTAATGAAAAACAATGTTCTTCCGCGAAATGTTTTTAACCGCTTATTTCGGTTTATTGACAAGCTGCTAAAATGATTTAAAGTCGCGTTTCCATGCTAAAAATGTGTTTAGGCTAACTTCAAAACAGGATGAATTCTTATAAGCTTTAGAATGACACTAATTACTGAACTGTGTGGTCGAGAAAAAGCGCGCCAACTCTCCATCTTAGAAACGAGATGTGGAGGGAAAAAGATCTGGAAACAGAAATGGGCGGTTCCTCCTGCTCGTGCAGTAGTGAGTTGAAATAACTCGTCATAAATCCAGATCACTTTTCCTCGTGAGTGTATTTGATCCCGGCGCCTTGAGACAGCGATCATGGACATGACATCTCATTGTTGGAATTCAGCAGCTGGTCGGACGACCAGGCCAAAGAGGAGGGAGTCGGGATCACATGACAATAAAATCCCTGAAGATGGAGCTGATGTGTGTCGTGTTTTGGATGTTAAATATCTCATTTTATGACACGTTTACATTCATATTCACAATCCAATTTTAAACTGCACTTTGCACGATGACACTAATTTTCACAGTCATTAGAAGCTGTTCATTTGATTTTCTGAAAACGTATCATAAATCAGTAAATAATCCATCTTTTCTTCTGCTGAATATAAAACATGATCTTTTCAAGAACGTTGAGATCCAAACAACTTTGGACCTCATTGACGTTCATTTTAATGGGGGGAAAAATTGCAAAATATATTTTTTGTGTGTTTAGCTGAAGAAAGTAAGACTTGGCCATGAGTTTGAAAAATTTGAAGAATTATATACTTATTTTGGAATGGCGTTAATTGCAAGTGTTTTTTCAGATTACTTAAAAATGAATTTATCCCCAAACTTCGGCTTTTTCGTGATTCTTTAAAATTTAAGTTTTTTATTTATTTATTTCTAGTGCTTTCAAATCGATTAATCACGATTAATTGCATCTAAAGACATATATTCAAACACACACACATTTTATATATATATTTATAAATAGATATAAGATATTTAGATGTCCACGTCATTAGAAATTTACAAAAGTGATTTTATATATATATATATATATATATATATATATATATATATATAAAGCACATTAAGTGCAAGTAAAACATACTTTTAAGGTTTCAAATCAGTTTTGGGAGAATAAAATGTCAAAATGTGGGTGAAATGTTTGTCATTCAGTGTCACACTTATATTTATGTAAAAATTGAAACATATTCTGACCTGTAAATATATAAAACAATAAGTGAATGTACTAAATGTTTTTGCATTTTAAATGAGTAAAAAATTGTCTTCCCAAAAACTGTAGTGGCAAATATTAAAAATGTAAAATTACAAGTGATTAGTCTTTCATATGGTATAAACAGATTGTTTATTGTAAATATCTGTGACAAGATTGTTACACTGAATGATATTTTGGTGGGTGACTTCTGTAACATTCTGGATCATGGTAAAAAATCTATATATTTAATTTTCGCTCAGATAAAAACAAACAAATTAAACAAATTGGAATGTATTGAAAAACAACAACAAAGCCGTATTAATATTATTAAATGCTTGAAAAGCTTTTTTCGTCTTTGACCAATATACATATATATACATATATATATATATATATATTATCGATTAATCGATTTGGCCGACCAAAATATATAGCATATTAGTATAATAAAAAACTAAACTGTGATGCTTTCAGAACATTTGTTTTGAGCAAATTCTACCTCAACCAATCATGTGACTTTGAAGGCGGGACTCTGTTTGATTGACCAATGACGTGCGGGGGGCGTGGTCGGGAAACATGTCTGACAACATATAGCTTGGTCGTGTGAATGCGATTCTTGAGTGCTAGAAGATCCAGCGGTGCCAAATCCTCCTGAAACCGAGCGGATCCACAACTAGATTCCAGAACCAATCCAGTGGTTCTAATCCAGTGATCAGATTCACCACTGGATCGGGCACGTTATTGAAGACATATTTGCATACTTCACACACAATCTGTTTTGTTTTTGCACAGTTTGGCTCGTGTCGCGGTCTG
>CM076076.1:34792971-34802971 GCA_038088235.1 Zacco platypus
CACGAGTGTGTTTGCGTTCTGCCTCTCTTCTGTCTTCAGAGTGAGTGTTTTGCAGGTCGAGAGAGTCCCAGATCTGGTAATGATGTTTTATTTTGTTGGTTGGTGAATGAGTGTCTGTGTTCGTGTGAATGAAACTGATCTGGGATCAGCTCGTGTCTTCAGTTACTTACAGACGCCTCTGGAAACTCAACATGTTCTGTCACGTCGAAACAAAGCCCTCTGTTTTATTGATGTAGAGCAGCGTTTAATCCGTTCTCACTGTAGAGCTGATGGTGATGAGCTCAAACCTGTGGTTGCTAAGATGTTCTGAGTGTTGTTAGTGTGTTGCCATGCGGTTTCTATGGTTTTCAGGGTGTTTTTTATTTGTTGCTATGTGGTTGCTAACCTGTTCTGCATGTTTTTAGTGTGTTGCTAAGCTGTTCTGAATGTTCATAGGGTGTTCTATATTTTCCACAGTGTTCTGGGTGTTTTCAGTGTGTTGCTATGGTGGTCCAAGTGTATTTAGTGTGTTGCTATGTGGTTGCTATGGTGGTCCAAGTGTATTTAGTGTGTTGCTATGGTGGTCCAAGTGTATTTAGTGTGTTGCTATGCTGTTGTTAGGGAGTTCCTAGTATTTTAGTGTGCTGTTATGTGGTTGCTAAGCTTTTCTGAATGTTCATAGGGTGTTCTATATTTTCCACAGTGTTCTGGGTGTTTTCAGTGTGTTGCTATGGTGGTCCAAGTGTATTTAGTGTGTTGCTATGGTGGTCCAAGTGTATTTAGTGTGTTGCTATGGTGGTCCAAGTGTATTTAGTGTGTTGCTATGGTGGTCCAAGTGTATTTAGTGTGTTGCTATGGTGGTCCAAGTGTATTTAGTGTGTTGCTATGGTGGTCCAAGTGTATTTAGTGTGCTGCTATGTGGTTGCTATGGTGGTCCAAGTGTATTTAGTGTGTTGCTATGGTGGTCCAAGTGTATTTAGTGTGCTGCTATGGTGGTCCAAGTGTATTTAGTGTGTTGCTATGGTGGTCCAAGTGTATTTAGTGTGCTGCTATGGTGGTCCAAGTGTATTTAGTGTGCTGCTATGGTGGTCCAAGTGTATTTAGTGTGTTGCTATGGTGGTCCAAGTGTATTTAGTGTGTTGCTATGGTGGTCCAAGTGTATTTAGTGTGCTGCTATGGTGGTCCAAGTGTATTTAGTGTGTTGCTATGGTGGTCCAAGTGTATTTAGTGTGTTGCTATGGTGGTCCAAGTGTATTTAGTGTGCTGCTATGGTGGTCCAAGTGTATTTAGTGTGTTGCTATGGTGGTCCAAGTGTATTTAGTGTGTTGCTATGGTGGTCCAAGTGTATTTAGTGTGTTGCTATGGTGGTCCAAGTGTATTTAGTGTGCTGCTATGGTGGTCCAAGTGTATTTAGTGTGCTGCTATGGTGGTCCAAGTGTATTTAGTGTGTTGCTATGGTGGTCCAAGTGTATTTAGTGTGTTGCTATGGTGGTCCAAGTGTATTTAGTGTGCTGCTATGGTGGTCCAAGTGTATTTAGTGTGTTGCTATGGTGGTCCAAGTGTATTTAGTGTGTTGCTATGGTGGTCCAAGTGTATTTAGTGTGTTGCTATGGTGGTCCAAGTGTATTTAGTGTGTTGCTATGGTGGTCCAAGTGTATTTAGTGTGCTGCTATGTGGTTGCTATGGTGATCCAAGTGTATTTAGTGTGCTGCTATGGTGGTCCAAGTGTATTTAGTGTGTTGCTATGGTGGTCCAAGTGTATTTAGTGTGCTGCTATGTGGTTGCTATGGTGGTCCAAGTGTATTTAGTGTGTTGCTATGGTGGTCCAAGTGTATTTAGTGTGTTGCTATGGTGGTCCAAGTGTATTTAGTGTGTTGCTATGGTGGTCCAAGTGTATTTAGTGTGTTGCTATGGTGGTCCAAGTGTATTTAGTGTGCTGCTATGTGGTTGCTATGGTAGTCCAAGTGTTTTTAGTGTGTTGCTATGTGGTTCTTAAGGTAGTCCAAGTGTTTTTAGTGTGTTGCTATGTGGTTCTTAAGGTGTTCTGATTGTTTTAGCATGTTGCTGATTGGTTTCTGGGGTGTTATAGTCTTTCTGATTGGCTGCTAGGGTGCTCTGCGTGGATATTAGCGTGTTGCTATGTGTTTGCAACAACATTCCGAGTGTTTTAGTGTGTTGCTATGCTGTTGTTAGGGTGTTCTTAGTATTTTATTGTGCTGTTATGTGGTTGCTAACCTGTTCTGAATGTTCATAGTGTGTTATATATATTTTCCAGGGTGTTTTCAGTGTGTTGCTATGGTAGTCCAAGTGTGTTGCTATGTGGTTCCTAAGGCGTTTTTAGTTGCTAAGGTGTTCTGATTGTTTTAGCATGTTGCTGTGTGGTTTCTGGGGTGTTATAGTCTTTCTGATTGGCTGCTAGGGTGCTCTGTGTGGATTTGTGTGTTGCTATGCTGTGTTCTTAGTATTTTAGTGTGCTGCTGTGCGGTTGCTAAGGTGTTCTGCATGTTTTTAGCATTGCTAAGTGTTTCCTACAGTGTCTTAATATGTTGCTATGCTGTTGTTAGGGTATTCTTAGTATTTTAGTGTGTTGCTATGCGGTTGCTAGGGTGTTTTAGTGTGTTACTATGTTGTTCTGGCCGTTTTAGTGTGTAGCTATGCGGTTGTTGGGGTGTTCTGGGTTTTTGCCTGTTGCTATGCGGTTGCTAGGGTGTTTTGAATGTTTTAGTGTGTTGCTATGCGGTTGCTAGGGTGTTCTGGGTGGTTTCTTGCCGTTTCAAGTGTTTCTGATCTTGTAATATGTTTAATTTACGTTAACCATTATACTTTCAGGTCAGAAGTGAAGATGGTTTCTCCTGCGATTGCTTTGGCTTTGCTTCCTCTGTTACTCACGCTGATCATCCGTTATCGTTATTTCTTCGTGCTGCTGTATCGGGCCGTACTGATCCGCTGGGTGCGCGACTGTTTATCGGGCCTCAGCCGAGAGGAACGGGCCTATCAGTACATACTGACCCATGCCACGCCTGGAGACTCCCAGAGCATCCTGGACACCTTTGACGAGTGGTGCAGCAAAGTGGAGTTCATCAGCAACATCGGGCCCAAGAAAGGTACGTACACACACATTGGTTCCACCAGTAGTGGGCGCTCATGCAACGTAAGCAATGACGTACATCCCAGTGAATGAGACGTTAGCGAGGGAAGCACATAAAAAAATTGGACTTAAACGCAGCCATAGTCAGTTATGTCCAAGTGAACATAAACAGCTGAGAAAGAAAACGTGTAACAGTATATTGGATCCGTGAAGCTCTTAAAGTGAAAGCAGTTTTTCATGATAATCAAACAAAGAAAAATGCTCAAGACAATAGACTTTTTTTAACTTTTTAATAAGGATTAACCCATTTCATCCCTGGTGTGAAAAAAAAAAAAATTGATGGCCGGTACATTTTCATGTCCAAACGATATGATGAGATATTTGTGTTAAGGAAGTAAACAGGTTCCATTTTTAACTGTAAACATCAGATGTGTTCTGACTGGCTGTCACGCTCACTTCCTGTTTGTGCAGGTAAGATTCTGGACCGGCTGCTGCTGGAACACTGTCCAATCACTGTGCTGGAGCTGGGCACTCACTGCGGCTACAGCACCGTACGCATCGCCCGCTCGCTGCCCATCGGCGCTCGGATCTACTCCGTTGAGATGGACGAGCGAAACGCCGGGGTGGCTGAGAAAATCATCCGATTGGCAGGTTTTGATGACGACATGGTGAGTTTGTCTGCATTCATTTTTCTTTCTTAAAGGCACAATATGTAATTTTTCCCATTAGAGGTCAGAACATGTATTAATGTAAATCTCAGGTGGAGCTGATTGTACGTCCGTCGGATGAAGTGATCCCACGCTTGCGTGAGGACTTCGGCGTGGAGCACCTGGACTTTGTGTTCATGGATCACTGGAAGCGCTGTTATCTGCCGGACCTGCAGCTGCTGGAGGGCAGCGGCCTTCTGGGAGAAGGATCCATCATTCTAGCGGACAACGTCATCTTCCCCGGAGCACCCAACTTCCTGCGGCACGCCCGGCGCTCCGGCCTGTACGAGGTCAGAGTTCACCGCGCCACACTGGAATACATTCGTGGCATTCGTGACGGCATGGCTGAACTGACCTTCCTCGGGATCAAGTAAAACACTCCTGTGTTTCTCACCCCATGGAACGTTTGTGAGGAGATTATGAACCCTTACGGTCAAAGGTTTCATTCATTCACTAACGTCAGGTGATGAGCGACAAGATTTGTGTCTGAGCCAAGTCGTGTTTGAGGCTCTGTGAGTTCAGAGAGTAATTAAAGTCTGCATGGATTCAAATTGGTTTCATGCATTTATTTCATTGTAAAAAATTAATCCATGCATGTTTCTTTATGAAAATATTTTCACCTTGTAATGTGTAATCGGACTGGATCTTCCAGTGAAGCGTCAGTCTGACGTATGCAGGATTCTCCAACCATTTAGTGCGCTTAAACTCCGCCCTGCACGCTCTTCTGAGAGCCACGCCCACATCTCAACATCTAGTCAACAACTGATGCACAGAACCAAGTCCCGCCCTACATTTATTTTTTCGATAACCTGTTACACTGAAATATGTGTGACGGGTTACAATAACCTGTAAGAAATTGTCACTACTTCTTTAATTGTGACCCTTAATAATTTAGTGACGCTATTTAAACGTTTATATATCATCAATGACTATAAAATAATTTAATTATTATTTGTTAACATTATTATAAAATACATTACATATCATTACACAATACATTTAAATAAACATTATATTTAATTAAATAAAAATATTAAACCATATTATAATTGCAATATTTCAAATATAATTTTATTTTACATTATTATAGAATTTAAAAAAATATATATTTTAACTATTAAATAATAAAGATTACTAATTCAGTATTTCACTCTAAAATATAATGCAAGTATTTTAAAAAAAACATTTTATTTTACAACTGTGAAATTACAGTACTAAATTCCTTTTGAAGTTTCTTAATTTCATTTTCAAACTTTATTTTGGTGGAAAACTCCCTTCTAAAAGAACACTGATGGGCTTTACTGCTGAGTCATGCAGCACATTTTTATTTAAGCCTTTGTGATTTAATAAGCACACTAAACCATACCGCAATACGGTTGAAATGAAACGGAAATTCACCCTATTTTCTAATCAAAATGTCATTACTGGCTCTAATTTAATAGTGTTAATGACTTCACCTTGTGATAAACACATTATAAAATAAATATTAATGTGATTCTACAGTCCTTCTAAACCTGTATGGATCATTTTTCCAGATCACGAAAGTGAAAGGCACTGGTATGATAAACCTCTGTGTGTTTGACGTATCTTTGTGCATCATAACATTATTCAAATGTAGATGAGATTTGAGAGCTGTGATCACACCGGTTTAGAGCAACACGAGGGTGAATAAATGATGACAGAATTTGACTCTTTACGTCTTGAATTATTTAAATACGCAAAACTAAACAGATGATTCTATTAAAATGGGATGAAAAGTTAACAAAATCAACCATTTTTCACTACAAATTTATTTACAACCACAAAGAAATATTATGACACAAACAGCAGCAGTGATTTACCGGTTCTGAGCTGTAAATTAAACATGACACGTCTGACACCTGACACGTGTTTGGATGACATGCAGAAATGCTGAGTAACTCAGTAACTTTAGTGACTCTAGATTGGACAGAGAGTCACTGAACACTTTCTACAAGCCTGAAAAGTTACAAAAGTTCATGTCGCAACAAGTGCTGCGTTTGAGAAATACAGAGAGCGGTTCTTTAGTAACACTGAACAGTCGAGCTGAAACCGTGTGTCTGTGTGTGACACGTAAAAATAACAGTCATTTCAGTATTTCAGCTGCGTACGGATGTTTCTTCCCATCACAAATGCGCTCCAGTTCATCTGATTGACGGATCTGGTCTATATCATCCACTGGTCCTGGTCTTGATCGGCTCCTTCCATGTCAACCTGTCAGTGAGCAACACGTCATTCACCTAAAATCAACACTTAGATCTTTTCAAAACTGAACTTTTATGAGAATCAGTGTTTGCCACGTCAACAGCAGATTTAAGGCAAGACACTACAGGTGAATAGGTTAAAATTTAACACATAGAACTCACCGTACTTCCCCAATTGATAAACACATAATTGTTTTATATTGCAAGTTTTCCGAAATGTTTAAATTTGCAAATGAAGTGTTAAATATGCACATTTGCATACATTTCCAGAATTTAAATCTGAACATTGGATAAAGCCAGATTCAAAATTCTTGTTTGTTTTTGTTTTCATGTTAGATTTAAAGGTTTTTGTAGAAGGGATTTTGCATTTCTCTTTTTGACACTCTATAAATCAGGAAATACAATCAACAGCCAGGAAAAATGCATTTTTTTTTCTATATTTTTAGAAACAAAATGTTATAAAAATCAGGCAAATGATGTTATGGACAAACCCCACAGTAAAAATCTTCAGAATATAGATGTGAATAAAACTCTAAGTTTTGGTGTTTGTAAGTGCTACTGAAGTGGAGGAAAAAACTCATTTGTAAAGATATGAAATCTACAGATGCAGTAAAATAAACACTTAAATGTGTACTTTGGGTGTTTTCTTTCCACTAGTCACATGATATAGAAGCAAAATAGACCTCAAGCAGTGCATGACTATCACTATTTGATATTCTTGCTGTAACTTTTCATTACATGAACCAGCATTAATTATTGCATACACGTAAATAAATGTGATTTCACTCGTTTTGCTCTAAGAAACTCGTTTGTGTGAATGTGTCTCTTGACCTCATTAATTTCTCCATCGTCAGGAAACTCGTTGTAGATGTTCATGTCGTCCATGTCCTGCATGTCTTCATCGTCCTCTGAGTCTTCCTCGCTGTCCTCCTCATCTTCGTCATCCTCCTCCTCTTCCTCGTCGAAGGTCTTGCAGGAAGGTAAAGCACATGTTAGACATTCAGGAATCAGATCTGAACATCACACTGCTCTCGCTCTCACGCTCACCTCAAAGATGGGCCGCCCGATGGGCATCAGGTTGTTGTCTTTCTCTGCGATGTTCTGCAACTGAAGATATGTAGCTTCATCAGCACACACACGTACAGTAGCTCACACACACACAATCACACACACACACACACACTGACCCACGTCTGGTGCTGCTGCTCCTGTTGGTGCAGCTCGGCTTCATCCACACACGGACGGTCCAGATTAAACCACAGAGACTCGGTCACACGGGGGAACAGAGACGGGAAGAGGGTGGACATCTCTGGATACACACAAATGATCAAGGACTGCGGTAACACCATGTTTTAACGACATGCCGAAAAATATCTGAATACTACATAAATAGATGGCATCACTAAAAAAACACCACGGTATTATCATAGTTAAAGTTGTTTTTTTTTTTATTATAATTTATATAAAATATAATATTATATTTTATATAAATTATATATTATTTTATTTATGTATTATTTTATTTTATATTTATATAATTTTTTTATAAGTAATATCATGCGTTTACATCATACTCAAAGAAATGTACAATGACAATTATCTAAATAGTTATATTTTTAATTATTTTAATAATTTGATACTCATTTTCATGGATCGTTACAAGCCATAATATATTTTCTGCAAAAATGATTAATTTTTACAAATGTTTAATTAATAACAAATTAGAATTTTCCTAATTCTACAACATTAAATTGTTTAAAAATATTTATGAAAATGTATCCATAAATCCGTTACAGCTAAACTCTATTACCGAGGTAGAGTAACAATGTGGATACAATGTAACAGAATTGACAGAAACAATACTATAAAGAAAACTGTTTTTCATTAAAAGTTACAAAAAAAAAATGTAAAAAAGAAAAGAAAAAAGGAAGTAACTTGTATTTGGCAAGCATTAAATATGCTTTCAATAAGATAATGGAGAATTCACAGCAGAATTACTCAAATTACTGTGGTTTTACCATGTTTTTGTGATTCTATGGTGTTTTTAAGAGTCGCCACTTACACCGAACTCAAAGAAACTTATAAAAATATCATGATATATCATAAAAACGTACTATGTAAATAAATGGCATTACTTCACATGTACTATAGTACTACCATATTACTGAACAAGCACCAAGGCAGTACTATGGTATTTTGTGAGTATCATTTGATATGAATGTCAGTATTATGGTATATTTCATGATAGTATTACCACTACAGTACCGGTACTTTCTGTATATGTTGTTTTTTTTCATTCATAAAACACAAATAATAACCCAAATAGAAGCGACACGGTATTATGAACTGCGGTGACAAGTCACTTGTTTAAATAGCGAGGCTGATGAATTTTAATTTAGCTTTAATACATGATTTACCTGCAGAAAGTTCAAATGTAAACACACAGCGGTCTCCGGTGCTGCACCGAATGTTCCTCCCCTCAGAAACGACATCGAGGGATTTTAGTTCCGCAGTTCACGCGCTCACTGTCAAAACGACCTTATAAAAGCATTTACGAGTTAAAGTCGCTGACAGAGTGTGTGAGAGATCACGAGAGTTCCTCGAGCATCGATAAACACTGTGTCCAGTTAAACTGTGTGCTCAATCACTTTGCATTCAGAAAGTAATGACTCTGAATATTACAGATGTTTCTTAGGGAAGCGAGTCCACAAGGGCAGGTCGCGTGACCGCGCAGCTGGTAGCGGCCACGCGCGGAGAGATGGGAGGCTCTCATTACTGTTTCAAGGTTCTTAAGGAGTAATTATGTAGACTTTGATCGAGCTGAACCAGCAAAGATTGACTCAGTCCAAAGACTTCAGCTGAAGGGAGGAGAAAGCTTTCCAGAAGATCCTGGAGAATTAAAGGACAATGGACATTTTATTTTCAAGGTATGTTTCTATGAAAGAAAAATCTATTTTATTTAATTTTTCACTAATTTAGAGCGTCCAAAAAAAAATCTGAGAGTGACAGTGAGTTTTAAAAAATAAAATGCATAAATTGATGACTTTGAGAATTGAGAATGACATTTGATTAAATTTAGGATTAGAAATAATGTAGAATCTCACATTTGTCTTTTGATTTGCATGTTTTAAAAATGTATTTAAGTAAAAAGAAAATTTAGACTTCAGTGTATTTAAGTAGCGGCTTTAGCTGATGGTCTATCTTATAAATCTTATAAAAATTTAACATAAATCTGACATTTTTTTTGGATTAATTTACATTTTCTACTCACTACAGTAGTGTACCGTTAAATATTTATTTTTGTTTTATTTATGTTAATTAAATATTTATTTAAAATTTTATTTTATTTTTATTTAATTTAATTTCATCAATTAAATATATAAATTGTTTTATATTAATATTTTGTATTCATATATTTATTGTAATCTAATAAAAGTTCAATAAATAAAACATTTAATATATTAAAAATGACTTATTTATTAATTTGAATCTGCTTTATTTTTATTTACTTATATATTTAGACTTATTGTTTATCATTTATTTATGTTAATTAAATATTTATTTAAAATCTTATTTAATCTAATTTAATTAAATTTTCATCACTTAAATATATAAATTGTTTTATATTAATATTTTGCATTCATATATTTATTGTAATCTAATAAAAGTTCAATAAATAAAACATTTAATATATAAAAAATGACTTATTTATTAATTTGAATCTGCTTTATTTTTATTTACTTATATATTTAGACTTATTGTTTATCATTTATTTATGTTAATTAAATATTTATTTAAAATCTTATTCATTTAATTTCATTTAATTTCATCAATTAAATATATGAATTGTTTTATATTAATATATTTATTGTAATCTAATAAAAGTTCAAGAAATAAAACATTTAATATATTAAAAATGACTTATTTATTAATTTGAACTTGCTTTATTTTTATTTACTTATATATTTAGACTTATTGTTTATCATTTATTTATTTTCGTCCCT
>CM076076.1:34807971-34820471 GCA_038088235.1 Zacco platypus
GATAGATAAATGGGTAGATAGATAGATGGGTAGATAGATAGATGGGTAGATAGATAGATAGATGGATGGATGGATAGATAGATAGATGGATAGATGGGTAGATAGATAGATAGACAGACAGATAGGTAGATGGGTAGATAGATAGATGGATAGATGGTAGATAGATGGGTAGATAGATAGATAGATGGTAGATAGATGGTTAGATGGATAAATAGATAGATAGATAGATATAGATGGGTAGATAGATAGATAGATGGATAAATAGATAGACAGATAGATAGATGGTAGATAGATGGATAGATAGATAAATGGATAGATGGTTAGATAGATGGATAGATGGGTGGATAGATAGATAGATGGATAGATGGGTAGATAGATAGATAGATGGATAGATGGATAGATGGTTAGATAGATAGATAGATAGATAGATAGATAGATAGATAGATAGATAGATAGATAGATAGATAGATGATGGATGGATGGATGGATGGATGGATGGATGGATGGATGGATGGATAGATAGATAGATGGATGGATGGATAGATGGATAGATGGGTAGATAGATAGATAGATAGATAGATAGATAGATGGATAGATGGGTAGATAGATAGATAGATAGATAGATGGGTAGATAGATAGATAGATGGTAGATAGATGGTTAGATGGATAAATAGATAGATAGATAGATATAGATGGGTAGATAGATAGATAGATGGATAAATAGATAGACAGATAGATAGATAGATGGTAGATAGATGGATAGATAGATAAATGGATAGATGGTTAGATAGATAGATAGATAGATGGATGGATGGATAGATAGATAGATGGATAGATGGGTAGATAGATAGATAGATAGATGGATAGATGGGTAGATAGATAGATAGATGGATAGATGGTAGATAGATGGGTAGATAGATAGATAGATAGATATAGATGGGTAGATAGATAGATAGATGGATAAATAGATAGACAGATAGATGGATAGATAGATGGATAGATAGATAGATAGATAGATGGTAGATAGATAGACAGATAGATAGATAGATGGGTAGATAGATAGATAGATGGATAGATAGATAGATAGATAGATAGATAGATAGATGGGTAGATAGATAGATGGATAGATAGATAGATAGATAGATAGATAGATAGATAGATGGGTAGATAGATAGATGGATGATAGATAGATAGATAGATAGATAGATAGATAGATAGATAGATAGATGGATAGATAGATAGATAGATAGATAGATAGATAGATGGGTAGATGGGTAGATAAATAGATAGATAGATGGATAGATAGATAGATAGATAGATAAATAGATAAATAGATAGATAGATAGATAGATAGATAGATAGATAGATGGATAGATAGATGGTAGATAGATAGATAGATAGATAGATAGATAGATAGATAGATAGATAGATAGATAGATAGATGGGTAGATAGATAGATAGATGGGTAGATAGATAGATGGATAGATAGATGGATAGATAGATGGATAGATAGATAGATAGATAGATGGGTAGATAGATAGATAGATAGATAGATGGATAGAATGATGGATAGATAGCTGGATAGCTAGATAGATAGATAGATAGATGGGTAGATAGATAGATGGTAGATAGATAGGTAGATAGATAGATAGATAGATAGATAGATCGATAGATCGATAGATAGATAGATAGATAGATAGATAGATAGATAGATAGATAGATAGATAGATAGATGCAGTCAGTGGATCGACAGGTGGCGCTGTGTCACTCGTTCATCATCACAGTTCAGTTCAAACACGTTTTCAGACGAGAAAACACTGAACTATGAGAAGAACCTGCAACAATCAGCGATTATTTTTAGTCATTTTACTCTCTTATACACACAATCTGACACAAAATCCACACAACAAATGTATTATTTATTAACTCTACATCGCCGTTGAAATGTGTTGTTTATGTGTGTGAAAAGAACTCAACACCATCAGACAGTGTGTCAGTTTGTCCTGAAGTGTGATGAGTGACAGCTACTGTAAAGACACTCTGAAACAAACATCCCTTACGATCTTTTCACACATGACAACAGGATTGTGTGTGTTCAGAAAATGAGTGTTAAAAAAAACAAACCCTTCCTGAGAAATTTTCAGTAAAATGCGTGACAACTAGCCCCAGTGTGTCACACACACACACACACACACAGCAGCGTGCGCGCTCGCGCGTCGTGTCTCTGCGCGCCCCTGCCGTTGGATGTTGTGAGTGTTTTCTCTCTCATGGAGGATTTTCAGGAACTAACAGGAAAGCAGGAGAAACTCTGAAACTTTGAACGCTTGAGCGGTGCGTGCGGCTGACGCGCGGCCCGCGGCTTCTGCGCCGCGTTTGCAGTGGATCCGGACTGAGTTTTGGTGGATAATCGGATTCCGCGATGGCCGGAGTGTGTCCCGCTCCGCCGCTCTGGTATCACCGGGATCTGAGTCGCGCGGCGGCGGAGGAGCTGCTCGCTCGAGCCGGGCGGGACGGGAGTTTCCTGGTGCGGGACAGCGAGAGCGTGAACGGCGCGTACGCGTTATGTGTGCTGTAAGAGTCACGTTTTACTATTAAACACTTATATTTCACGTTATTTACCCAGAACACATTATATTTAGTACAATAGACGTGTGTTTGTGAACTTTCTTTCTTGCTTTCTTTCTTGCTCTCACACCCTGTAGCGACGCGTCTTTATAACAGTAGTTTTTGCACGCGCCTAAAAATGAATGCACGAGCAACAAATTGTTTTTTATTAGAGCTTAGAGTATGTAAAAGTTGTTTAGAGCCCAATATTATTAGTTTTCACTAACTTTGTTTCGTGTTTTGATTTTATAACGTGTGTCATCATAGTTTAGTTTTGGTTGTAAAGCAGGGTTTATGTACAGTAAATTCCACTTCAGTGTACTTGTTTAAAATCCAAACACTTTGAGTTGGCACGCGGGAGCCGCAGAGATCACGTGACCAGTGTGACCTCCACCTCATCATGCATAAAAATAACTGCATGCACTACTGTGACCAACACGCCATGGTCATGGAAAACACTCTCTGGAATTGTTCTGCACGGAAATATAAATGAATGCATTTTTTATAATGCTTTTTAGTTCAGATTTGTTTCAAAGCACAAAATTTGCTCTTGCGTGGAGTGAATCTTGCTTATCTGACGTCAAAGTGAAACCATCTCCAGTGCATTGGTTGTATGCAAAACATTTTCAGTTTAACAATCTGTGTAATGGCAAAGGACTGTGAGAGTCATGGATGAGTCGTGAGCAACAACTGAGGAAGTCCAACGCGAAAAATTCTATTACAAGTGTATGAATTTGTATGATGTGATTTGTATCGATAAGATTTTTGGTAAAAAAAAACATAAACATGGAGGGGCTCCACTAACCTAAGCGTCAACCGTAAGCAGATCATACAAAAAACTTACGAATAAGATTCGCGAATTCGTACGAAAACCTACAATTTTTAGATAATAATAAGCATGGAGGTGCACCACTAACCTAACCATCTATGGTGCTTAAGAAGATTGTATAAAAACGTACGAATGAAATTTGCTATTTCGTATGAATTCGTACAATGTGAGTTTTCAACGTAAAATTGCGAATTCGTACGAAAACCTAAAATTCTTTAGATAAAAATAAGCATTAAGGGGCTCCACTAACCTAAGCGTCAACCGTAAGCAGATCATACACAAACTTACGAATGAGATTTGCGAATTCGTACGAAAGCCTACAATTTTTAGATAATAATAAGCATGGAGGTGCACCACTAACCTAACCGTCTATGGTGCTTAAGAAGATTGTATGAAAACGTACAAATGAAATTTGATAATTCGTATGAATTCGTACAATGTGAGTTTTCAAAGTAAAATTGCGAATTCGTACGAAAACCTAAAATTCTTTAGATAAAAATAAGCATTAAGGGGCTCCACTAACCTAATCGTCAACGATGCGTAAGCAGATCTTTCGAAAACTCACAAACGAGATTGGCTAATTTGTACAAAAACTTTAAATTTTTAGATAAAAATAAACATGGAGGTGCACCACTAACCTAAGCGTCAACCGTAAGCAAATCATACAAAAAACTTACGAATAAGATTTGCGAATTCATACGAAAAACCTAAAATTCTTTAGATAAAAATAAGCATGGAGGTCAACGATGCGTAAGCAGATTTTTCAAAAACTCACAAATGAGATTCGATAATTCCTATGAATTTGTATGAAAACGTGAAAGTTTTAGATAAAAGTAAGCATGAAGGGGCACCATTAACCTAACCGTCAACTGCGTGTAAGCAGATTGTACCAAAACATATGAATGAAATTGGCTAATTCGTATGAATAATGAGTTTTCAAAATAAAAGGATGGAGGTGCACCACTAACCTAACCGTCAATAGTGCTTAAGAAGATTGTATAAAAATGTACGAATGAAATTTGATAATTCGTACGAATTCGTACAAAGTAAAAGGATGGAGGTGCACCACTAAACCTAACCGTCAACGATGCGTAAGCAGATCTTTCGAAAACTCACAAATGAAATTGGCTAATTTGTACAAAAACGTAAAATTTTTAGATAATTTTTAGAAAACGCAAATGCATTAAGGTGGCATACTAAACCTAACCGTCATTGGAGTGCCAACAGGTTATACGAAAACATATAAGATTGGATAATTTGTATGAATTTGTTCGAAACTTGTATGAGTTTTACGAAAAAAGTAAAAAAAAAAAAAAAAGGTGCACTACTAAACCTAACCGCCAGTTTGGTGCAAGAAGATTGTACATAACAATGACATGTACGCATTCATACGAATTAGCCAATGTTATTTGTATGAAAACGTACCATTTTTAAAAAACATGCAAGTATGAAGGTGCACCACTGACCATGATCGAGACGAAAGCGGATAATACGAAAACTTACGAATGAAATGGGCTAGTTCGTATGAATGTGATAGTTCGTACTACGTGATTTGTATTAGATTTTTAGAAAAAAGTAAGCATGCAGGTTCATGCCTAAACTGTCAGATCGTACGAAAACGTGCAAATGAGTCTACTTACAAATTATATGAATTAGCCCCCGATTCGGAAAAGCGTAAAAAATTGCCAAGAGATTTTGTTGGAAATTCAGAGAATCCAGTATCTGAATGTATTGCTGTATGATGGTATCTGGTGCTTTACTGTAAGCGTTTGCACACACACATCAACATAACATGAATGCATTTCAAGGAAATGAATGTTTCCTCTCTATTCAATTCAAATTCTCTTCAAGGGTAGCTCTGTGGATGTAAATAAGTGTGTTTTGTTTCCATCAGAACATACGGCATTTATTAACAGACTTTGAGGTTCTTTTAATGGTTCTTAATAGCCGTTTAGTGTCAAAGATTCTCCTCTTATCATCAGTTGATTATTTGAAGTTCTTGATGTTAGATTTTTCTTAAGGTCTGTAATTCTTATTGTTTTTGATTGGAACCTGTGGTTGTGTGTAACTGAGGCTGTTGTCATGATCTAACAATGGTTTATGTGGATGGTGCTGACCTGAAGAGGTTTTGAAATGCAGTATTTGGATGGTGAAATCGAGGGGGTGTTTTTACAATGGCGAGCGCGTCAGAACACGCTTGCATTTCTGAACGACGCCGCTGTTGGCGGTTCACCAGAGGGGATGAAATGTTCCGTACAGGCGCAGGGAGATTATACCGGCAAGGCACACGTGTGTGCATGCTGGGATACTCAAGCCAGAACAAGTTTCTCTGTGTGTGTGTGTGTGTGTGTGTGGACTGGCACAACAGATGAACTATTTTAAGCAGTTGGTGCATCTCTTGTGCCAGCTGTGAAAAGCTGAATGAGGTTCTTTGAATTTTTGATGAATCTATTTGAAAGCACTAATTATAATCTAATATAATATATAATAATAAAATATAATATATTGACTATCTTTGTGTACTTTATAACAGTGTTTTATATTATTTGGCAAAATGTGATTGAAATTTAAACTGCACAATTATTGCTCCAATCCCAAATTATTGCGATTACATTGAATAACAACAATCAGTCAATTAATCAATAATCGCGATAGGCCTAGTAATGGAAATGTTTTAGTTTTAGCTACTATAATAATGCTGATCTTATCCCAGTATTAAATTTCGCTCGTCCTGCAGTGTTTGTGCTCCAGATGTGATTGATCCTCCAGTTTCTTGTGCCACTGCTTCACTACGGATCTGATGTTGATGTTGAGTTTTGCATGGTTCAAACACGGCTCATGTTAAAATCTAGTTAAACCCTCTTTTCCTGTAGTAAAGTTTCTTCCCGCATTGTTTGCTAAATTGTTTTGTTTCTCTGTTCAAACACACAAGCGTAAAAATAGTTTGAGGAGGATTTGAGCTCAGAAGTTTCCTTGGATTCCAAATGAGTCTTCTTTGAATTTTTCTACAAAACACTCCAAGAGGAGTCAAACATTCATTTTTACACGATTGAAGAATATGTGAGTGATGTTTGAACATGCAAAATGTTTTTACTTGAAAATCTGATCACTCTTCCCCTTTGATCGCTTTCAATCTGGTTTTCGCCCAATTCACAGTACTGAAATGCCGTTGTAAAGCTAGCGAATGACCTACTACTGTTTTGCCTCTCTTTATCCTGTTTGATTGTCTGTCTCTAATAGAAAGATTTACATTTCAGTGCAGGATTTTTGATCTCCTAGTGTCCCCCTGAAGCTGGGTGTCCCTCAGGGTTCGGTTCTAGGTCCATTATTATTCCTCTTCTACATACTGTTTCTTGGTCAGATTTTACGGCATCATTTCTACACTGATGACATCCAAATCCATACTATCTGTAAACCTGCTCTATACACTCATTGATAAAAATTTTGCTTATGTGAATGAAATAAAAAAATGGCTCAACTCCAACTTTCTGAAGCTAAACATAGACAAGTCTGAGATTATTATCACTGGAACTTGCCAGCAAAATTCGCCATGACTTCACCTGTGAGATTGATAGTACTCTCATTAGGTGTTATTTTTGATCGATCCCTTCCTCTCCTTCAAGGCTCATTTCAACTCCATCACCAAAAGTGTGCTTTCTGTTTATGTAATGCCCCCTTTTCTGTCTTTGTGTTATCTTTGCTCTAATCTACTATCTAGTTCTACTCCATTGCTTGTACTATTGTCTGTTATTCTATTGCTGTTACATTTTCTTTATAGTAATCATTCAAGTCTTAAGCACAAGCGCTGCACTTACACACTCGACTTTAATAGTTAGTGCTAGAAGTTTCCGCACATCACTATCAGCACTAGACCTGACTTAAATAGATCTGTCTCTACAAAAGCGCAAATTGGCACAAGTGATGCTTTCACAGGAAATAAGAGTGTTATTTTAAACATGAATTTCTTACATTATTTTTAAAAATATTCTCTCATGTTTGTTTGTGTTTCTCACATAATTTTCAATTTATTCAACCTGATCTTACCCAGTGTTATTTGAAATACTATTATGTTTTTATTAAATTTTAGATACAACTTTAGTAATTTAATTCAGTTGTGTTTTTGTCATTATCTTTAGATTTAAGAATATGTCTATATAGTTTTATTAAATTATATTCAGTTTTAAGTATTTTAGCACATCATGTTAAACTAAATGAAAATGAGAAATGTTGCCTTGGACTCTAATTTTTTAATCTTTTATTTTATTTCTGATAACATTTATTTCAAGTAACGGTTAGAGTGTAAGCCTGTTATTGTTTTTTTTTTTTTTTTTTACTTGCAATCATAAAATAATAATAAAAATTATAATAAAATAGGCCCCTAAGATTTACTTTAATGCTAAGGAAATTATATAATATAATATAATATATCAGTATCATATCATATAGTACAGTATATAATATGTAGTGCTGTCAAAGTGATTATTTGCATCTAACATAAAAGTTTTATATTAGATGGATCTATTTGAAAGCACTAATTATAATCTAATATAATATATAATAATAAATTATAATATATTGACTATCTTTGTGTACTTTATAACAATGTTTTATATTATTTGGCAAAATGTGATTGAAATTTAAACTGCACAATTATTGCTCCAATCCCAAATTATTGCGATTAGATTGATTAACAACTATCAGTCAATTAATCAATAATCGCGATAGGCCTAGTAATGGGAATGTTTTACTTTTAGTTACTATAATAACACTGATCTTATCCCAGTATTAAATTTCACTCGTCCTGCAGTGTTTGTGCTCCAGATGTGATTGATCCTCCAGTTTCTTGTGCCACTGCTTCACTACGGATCTGATGTTGATGTTGAGTTTTGCACGGTTCAAACACGGCTCATGTTAAAATCTAGTTAAACCCTCTTTTCCTGTAGTAAAGTTTCTTCCCGCATTGTTTGCTAAATTGTTTTGTTTCTCTGTTCAAACACACAAGCGTAAAAATAGTTTGAGGACGATTTGAGCTCAGAAGTTTCCAAATGAGTCTTCTGCGTCTCGAGTTTTGGCATCAAGTGCCGTTTTCCATCTTTTGGGTTTGTGAGTCGTAAAGTCTCTTCCTCAGGCATCGGAGGGACATTAGAGGACGCGTTTAACAGATCCAGGTCTGTCCAGCTCATATTAAACCCTAGAACCCGAGGGAAAATAAGAATTATTTCCCTCTAATTCCCATTACTGTAATGTGGAAAAGACATATTTTAATTGAGTTATGTATATATCATGGATGTTTTTGTTGTGAGGTGTGTTGATTCACCAATTTTTTTGTTTTATTTATTTATTTATTTATTTATATGGGAACTGAATGTTTTCATGTGTCTTTATCAGTATTAATAACACAATGAATCCAGTGTTCTTGAGTTCGTGGTTTTTGGTTGGCATCCTGTAAAGTATGTCACATGTTTCCATGAACAGGAAGTGACCTGGACATGTGTGTGAATGTGTGAGATATACAAATGTCCTCACTTATATTGTGAAATATTTTCTCAAGTCCTCACTAGATAAAAAGGCCTATAAATGATAAATCAAGCAAAAGATGTTTTTATTTAAATCTAGCGATGGTCACATGTTTCTGTGATGGTAGGTTTAGGAGTAGAGGTTGAGTTAGGAGAGAGAAAATATCATTGACCTGATATAAAATCAGTGGAAGTCTATGGAATGACCTCACTAAGTTAGCAAAACAAGTCAGTGTGTGAGATGAGACCTTCAAGCTTTCACCAGCTCAAACTGAAATAACCCAGGGAGGAGTCGACAGGCCTTTTCTGTCTGTGGTCTCTCACACACACTTCAGTGTGGTGTTTTCTCATGCTGTTTTCTGTCTGTTCATCTCATCTGTGTGTGTGTGTCTATAAAAACACGCGTTCAGACGCCGGTGATCCTGCCAGCAGAAAAGGGAAGCGTCTGTCTTTGTGCTGAGATCTGCGAGACAGTCTGGACTCGTGATTCTCCAGTCAAATTTATTTGTTTATTGCTTTTCATTGCGGAAAATCACGATGTTAATGTTTATAGTGTCTTATAGTTGCATTTAGGAGATTAGATCTGTGCAATAATGTAGATTACATTTTGCAATTCTGACCTGGTTGTGGGTTTGGAGTCATTTTTAGATTGTGAACACTTAAAGCGCTAAATTACTTGAGGATCTTGATGTCATGGAGCATCTAAAACCTGTTTAATTTAGTAAAATGGTTTATTTCTATTGCTTCTTATCCAACACAGATTCAGCTTCAAATAATAAACGGGAAAATAACAGAATCAGTGATGCAAACTTCATCAAATATTCTGCTGTAAAGCAGCTTTAAAAAGACTAAAAGTTACAATATACAAAATACCAGCTCAGATCCATTGAATAATATTAACAGATACAACTTTTGATTTCATTACTGTGTTAGTAAATGTTTATTTTGTTCAGTAAGTCATGTCAACTTATGTTTTTACACTAACTCAACAAAATAATTTAACCAATCCCCAGCAAGCACAGAACGTTCCCCTAACGTTAGTATTTGGTTGCCATTTGGTTTTTTTAGGGGGGGCGACTAAACAATAACGTTCTTGGAACATTAGGTTTTATTTTATTGCAAGCATTAAATTACATTCCCAAAACGTTGCAGGGCAGTTATTTTTAAATAACCTAAAATAACTTATACAGAACGTTCCATAACGGTTATTTTTAGGAATTTTGCAACCATAAAATAACATTCCCAGAACATTGCAGGGAGGTTATTATTAAATCAAAAACAACTTTTACAGAGCGTTCCCTAATGGTTACTTTTTTTCGTCAAATCAAAACTCATATATTTCAATGATAATAAATAAGGGTGTTATTTTAAACATGAATTTCTTACATTATTTTAAGAGTAACGTTAGAATAACGTTCTACTAACCAAAAACTAACGTTCTATTTCTGTTAAGAAAACTTTCGAACCATTCTGGGAACCGAAAATTGTTAGCTGGGATTCAATTTTAGTTTCGAGATTCAACAAGATTAAGTCAGTTTGATATAATTTAAGTTGAAATGATTTCTACAGCCAGTTTGATTATATTTAATGCAAGTTGAAAATCTTGTTAATTAATGTTTAAAGTGTTACCATAACAACTAAAGTTGAGAGAACTCATAAATGCTTTACAAGACCTTATTTTTTAAGTCAGCTCAACTCTTTTTTTTTTTACAATGTTGAGTCTCTGTGCATACATGAGTGTTTATGGATGTTTTTCTCTTTTATTATAGTGACCTTTTAAAACACACACTCACACACACACACACTGCTGTAGTGGTTGTCATAGCGACGTGGCTCTTGGCACACATTGATGATGACTTAGAGACGCCACACAGCTGGCACAGTGTGTGTGTGTGTGTGTGTGTGTGTGTGTGTGTGTGTGTGTGTGTGTGTCACCGGGTCAAATATGAGACAGGAAGAGATTAAACACAGAAAAGAGTCCAGAAATACACGTTGTGCAAATGTCGCGGTTCAATAACACGCGTGTTTAACGTGCAATTGTGGAAGAACTACATGTCCATTATACACACGTTTACACTGTTTCTGTTTCTCACTTTCCCTCTTCATTTCACTCTCTCTGCTCTACTTCCTGTTCCTAGAGAAACTCATGGATCGATGCTTCTATTGTGTATCTGCAAACATACTTCAATATTTTGAGGCTGAATTTTGTTGTGTTTTCTAGAACACAGTCATGCACACAGTTTGCTTATCAAATGATGTGGTTTTCAGATTTCTGTTCATGTTCCTGGATCTACGAACAGAAACACACACACACACACACACACACACACACACACACACTCGCTCATGCATTTGTTAGTCAAAACAACAGGAGTGTGTGTGTCTCTTAACCATACTTAAAGAACACATTTTTCTTATTTTAGAATTATTTATTTAATGTTATAGTTTTTATAAATATTTTAAATTAGATTTTGTTTTTATATTTTCAGTTTTGCATTTTAATTTTAGTTTTTATTCTTTGCATATATTATTTACTATTCGGGTTTTAGTTTTTGTAATTTCCATTAGCAATTTAAGTGCTGATTTTTAAATTTTAGTTATAGTTCTAATTTTCTTTCAAAGATTTTCATCGAACACTTATATTTTATTTAACCAAAATTTTTGTACTAGTTTTGGTTGCATTTTAAATGATAGTTTATGATATTATGTTAAGTTTTAAGTATTAATTAACAATATTGTTTTAAGTAAAGTTAAAATTAAAGTTTTATGTTTAAGTTATGTTTTGTTTTTTAAGTTTCACTTAACGATGTTGGGTTTTAAGTTATATTAAGTTTTACTTATTATTTTAGTTATTATGTTAAGTTTTAGTTAATGATGATTTAAGTTTTATGTTTTAAGTTATATTATGTTAGGTTTTGAGAATTAGTTGACAATTTAATTAAAGTTAAAAGTAAAATTTTATTATGTTTATTTGTTTTGTTTTAAGTAAAGTTGATATTATGTTGTAAGTAATATAAGTTAAAACAATATTGTTTTAAGTTATATTATTTTAAGTTTTATTATGTTTATTAAGTTATATTATGTTAAATTTTAGGTTTTAGTTGATGTGATGTTTTAAGTTCTACTATGTTAAGTTTTATTATGTATAAGTTATATTTGACGTTTTTAAGTTTTAGTTAATAATATTATGTTTTAACTTATACTATGTTAAGTTTTATTATGTTTATTAAGTTATATTATGTTAAATTTTAGGTTTTAGTTGATTTTGTTTTAAGTTCTACTATGTTAAGTTTTATTATGTATAAGTTATATTTGACGTTTTTAAGTTTTAGTTAATAGTATTATGTTTTAACTTATACTATGTTAAGTTTTATTATGTTTATTAAGTTATATTATGTTAAATTTTAGGTTTTAGTTGATGTTATGTTTTAACTTATACTATGTTAAGTTTTATTATGTATAAGTTATATTTGACGTTTTTAAGTTTTAGTTAGTACAAGTTAAAACATAATATTATTATGTTAAGTTTTATCATGTTTATTAAGTTATAT
>CM076076.1:34825471-34840471 GCA_038088235.1 Zacco platypus
TTCCCTCACAATTGTGAGTTTGCATTTGCAATTGGGAGATATAAACTTGCAATACTGACTTTTTGTCTTGCAATTGTGAATTTAGTATGTGAGTTTATATCTCATAATTCTGACTTTTCTCAATATTGCGAGTTTATATCTCATAATTCTGACTTTTCTCAATATTGTCAGTTTATATCTCATAATTCTGACTTTTCTCAATATTGTCAGTTTATATCTCATAATTCTGACTTTTCTCAATATTGCGAGTTTATATCTCATAATTTTGACTTTTCTCAATATTGCGAGTTTATATCTCATAATTCTGACTTTTCTCAATATTGTGAGTTTACATCTCATAATTCTGACTTTTCTCAATATTGCGAGTTTATATCTCATAATTCTGACTTTTCTCAATATTGCGAGTTTATATCTCATAATTCTGACTTTTCTCAATATTGCGAGTTTATATCTCATAATTCTGACTTTTCTCAATATTGCGAGTTTATATCTCATAATTCTGACTTTTCTCAATATTGCGAGTTTATATCTCATAATTTTGACTTTTCTCAATATTGCGAGTTTATATCTCATAATTCTGACTTTTCTCAATATTGCGAGTTTATATCTCATAATTCTGACTTTTCTCAATATTGCGAGTTTATATCTCATAATTCTGACATAACTCACAATTGCAACTTTATATCACACAATTCTGAGGGAAAAAGTCAGAATTGTGAGATAAAAATTCACAATGACCTTTTTTGTGTTTGTTTCACACTTATTAGTATTCCAAAGTATTCTAAAGTATTTAGATTAAGTTACTAAACTTGAGTAATGTAACGAAATACGTTACAAATGACTTTTTAAAGCATGTATTTTGTAATCTGTAGTGAAATACATTTTAAAAGTAACTTACCCAGCCCTGTTAATACAGACATATTCGCTTCGTCTTCATTGCAATCCATAAAACTGGATGACTGCATTAAAATATAAATATAAACATTAAAAAGTCAACCATTTATGCGACTTTTAACCAAAGTCCGGCAGTAACTGAGCCAATGGTGATTTGCTGATAATTATTCACTAACTATCTCATGAATATCAAGTGTTTGAGTGTACCTTAAATTTATTTTAGTATTGTTTTAGTTTCCTTTATGTGCGTAAACTTGTTTCCCAGTCTGTGTTTGTAATAAACCTGTCAAAGTTCACTATGAATATTGTCAAATTGCTTTTATTCCTCTATTGTAAGTCCCTTTGGATAAAAGCATCTGCTAAATGCGTAAATTTAAATATGTCATTATTTATATTTTATTATTATTTGGATACATTATAAATTAGTAGTATAAGTATACACAGTAAAATCCCCAGAGTTAAATCAACTCTGCTCAGATAACATTTGGTCCCTCTCTAAATAGTGTTAAAGTAACACTGAAGCAGAGTTAAAGTTAATGAGATAATTAAGCAATTAATTAAGTGATGACTGAACATTAATGATGAACACCTACTGTTAACAAGTAGAATCACTGAAGAAAAGAGAAATATAAGAACAACAACTGACTTCAGCCACAGTCTTAGATGAAATCAACTGAAGATAAAAGACATTCAATCTCTGAAGATCTGATTCTCTTTTCTTCAGTGATTCTGCTTGTTAACAGCAGGTGTTCATCATTAATGTTCAATCATCACTTAATTGCTTAATTATCTCATTAACTTTAACTCTGCTTCAGGGTTACTTTAACACTATTTAGAGAGAGACCAAATGTTATCTGAGCAGAGTTGAATTAACTCTGGGGTTTTTACTGTGTAGTATTATAATACTTGTATTATATAAGTAGTAAGATAGTATTATTATTTATATGTATTTATTTATTTTAAAAAATATATTTATATAACACACATTCTATCTCTTTAACCAGAACTATTTTAACAATCATGAATGAAAACATAAACAGCATTCAATCTTCCTTCCTCAATCCTTCAGCTAAAATTAAATTAGAAACTGGCAGGAAATCATTGTCTTAACGAGCGAGTCAAAAGATTCGTTCAAAACGGCTGATTCATTCAGAGACAGAAGCAGAAGTGATTGAGTGAGTCATTGAATCATTCATTAGAACGATTCGTTCAATGAAACTGAAACTGTTGCTCGGAGACGAAAGTAAGAATGTAAGTCACTTAATAGCCAATTATTAGCTTTATTGTTTATTGAATTGTACAAAAATTTGTTGATATTCCGTAAAACACTTTTGCTTGTGTGATATTGCTTATAAATATTGACCACAAGAACTTAAACGGTGACTTTTTGCCCCATGTCTTGGTTTTTGGAAGCGTTTTTATTCATTTTAGTGGCATTTTTGCCCCTGTTTAACTTTCTAAATGACTGTAAAGTCTGTTTTAGGGTGTGAAAACTAATCGTGCTGTAATGTGTGTTCGTCAGGCTCTGAAGGCGCTTCAGGACATGAGCTCCTCTACTCCGGCCATCTCACCGCTGCTGTCCATCAGACACAAAGCGATCCCTGTGCAAACCTTCGAGGTACAACGCCGCGTCACGCTACCGTCCGGCCAGCGCTTGTGTGTTTAGTCTCATGAGTGTGTGTGTGTGTGTGTGTGTGTGTGTGTCAGGTGAAACTGGATGTGTATCTGGCTGACCTGACGAAGATCGGGAAGAGTCAGAAGTACTCGCTGAGTGTGGATGTGGAGGGAGGAAAACTCGTGGTGATGAAGAAGATGAAGGACGCACAGGAAGACTGGAACACGTTCACTCACGACAAGAGTGAGTCATCGATGATGCTGTTATTCTTACATTATTCGCAGAAAGACCTTTAATGCGAAATGACGTGTGTGTGTTTGCAGTTCGGCAGCTGATTAAGTCTCAGCGTGTTCAGAATAAACTCGGAATCGTCTTTGAAAAGGAAAAAGACAAAAGCCAGAGGAAAGATTTCATCTTTGCCAGCGCGAAAGTGAGTCGCACCGTTCTGAAGTCGGACGTTCACAGACACTCATTGTGTGTTAGCTGTGTGATTAATCGGTTGTTTCTCGTCCGGTAGAAAAGGGAAGCATTCTGCCAGCTGCTGCAACTCATGAAGAACAAGCATTCCAATCAGGACGAGCCGGATATGATCTCCGTCTTCATCGGAACATGGAACATGGGTGAGACACACACACACACACACACACACACTCATCAAACCTCTTCTTCTGTCTAATATAGATATAAAGATATATAGAGAAATATAGATATAAGATATTAACTCGGAATTGAGGGAAACCTCAGATTTGTGGGGGAAAAATGTTGCGATCACGAGAAATAAAGTTTGAATTGCGAGATATAAACTCAGAATTCAGTAAGAGTCACAATTGTGGGAAAAAATGCAGTGAATGCGAGAGATAAAGTCAGAATTGCGAGGTTGAAATTTAGGAACAGTCAGAATTGTGGAAAAAAGTCTGACAACAAAACTGACAACATAGTGTCTAAACATTGTCAGCTCATATAATCAACTTATTTTGTTTTTTATTGAACTGTTGTATAAATTGAATATTGATGATATTTGAGAAAATAGCACTCTTGTTTGTGTGATATTGCTAAACTACATTGTTACAAACACAAAATACAAGAACTCATACAAGGGCAATTCATATCTTAAATTTTGAGGGCATTTTTATTAATTTTGGTGGCATTTCCAACCTTGCCATTTTGTGGATGTTCATGCTGATGACTGCCCCCAAAACTCTAACAACACCTTAGCAACACCCTGATGATTGACCACAACACCTTAGCAACACCTTAGCAACACACTGATGATTGACCACAACATCTTAGCAACACCTTAGCAACACCCTGATGATAGACCACAACACCTTAGCAACACCCTGATGATTGACCACAACACCTTAGTAACACCGTTTGACCACAACACCTTAGTAACACCTTAGCAACACCCTGATGATAGACCACAACACCTTAGTAACACCGTTTGACCACAACACCTTAGTAACACCTTAGCAACACCCTGATGATAGACCACAACACCTTAGCAACACCCTGATGATAGACCACAACACCTTAGCAACACCCTGATGATTGACCACAACACCTTAGTAACACCTTAGCAACACCCTGATGATAGACCACAACACCTTAGCAACACCCTGATGATTGACCACAACACCTTAGTAACACCTTTTGACCACAACACCTTAGTAACACCTTAGCAACACCCTGATGATAGACCACAACACCTTAGCAACACCCTGATGATTGACCACAACACCTTAGTAACACCTTTTGGCCACAACACCTTAGTAACACCTTAGCAACACCCTGATGATAGACCACAACACCTTAGCAACACCCTGATGATTGACCACAACACCTTAGTAACACCTTAGCAACACCCTGATGATAGACCACTACACCTTAGCAACACCCTGATGATAGACCACAACACCTTAGCAACACCCTGATGATTGACCACAACACCTTAGTAACACCTTAGCAACACCCTGATGATAGACCACAACACCTTAGCAACACCCTGATGATTGACCTTAACACCTTAGCAACACCCTGATGATAGACCACAACACCTTAGCAACACCCTGATGATTGACCACAACACCTTAGCAACACCCTGATGATAGACCACTACACCTTAGCAACACCCTGATGATAGACCACAACACCTTAGCAACACCCTGATGATTGACCACAACACCTTAGTAACACCTTAGCAACACCCTGATGATAGACCACAACACCTTAGCAACACCCTGATGATTGACCTTAACACCTTAGCAACACCCTGATGATAGACCACAACACCTTAGCAACACCCTGATGATTGACCACAACACCTTAGCAACACCCTGATGATAGACCACTACACCTTAGCAACACCCTGATGATAGACCACAACACCTTAGCAACACCTTAGCAACACCCTGATGATTGACCACAACACCTTAGCAACACCTTAGCAACACCCTGATGATTGACCACAACACCTTAGCAACACCTTAGCAACACCCTGATGATTGACCACAACACCTTAGCAACACCTTAGCAACACCCTGATGATTGACCACAACACCACGTCTCATAAAAATCATGTGTTCTCTGTGTCATAGTCTTTGTCTCTCTCTGCAGGCGGCGTTCCTGCTCCGAAATCGATGGGCTCATGGATTTTATCTCGAGGCTTGGGGAAAACTCTGGACGAGATGGCGGTCACGATCCCTCATGACATCTATGTGTTCGGTGCGCAGGAGAACTCTGTGTGCGATAAGGAGTGGGTGGAAACGCTCCGCTGCGCCCTCAAAGAATACACAGAGATCGACTATAAACCGGTGAGAGACCTTCTGCAGTCATTCGGCGCGGTGCAGTTTTAATGACTCTGACTTTATTTAGAGTTTTATGTGTTTTTGTCGGCCGTCTGTGTTTCTCATCTGGCGGCTGAACTTTCCATTGTAACTTAATGAGTGAAAAGCAGGAGTGCGAGGAATGAAAGTGTGATTTGTGTTGCAGATTGCAGTGCAGACGCTGTGGAACATTAAGATCGTGGTCTTGGTGAAGGCGGAACACGAGAACCGCATCAGTCACGTGGGGATGTCCAGCGTCAAGACGGGGATCGCCAATACACTCGGTCAGAACACTTCCTCTGGTCTTGTCTTGTTTAATGTATCCTGATTGAAGAGCAGAGAATGTGACAGTAGCTGTTCATCCATTCGATTATATGCTTTTATTTATTTGTTATTGTCTGTTTCCTAGGAAACAAAGGAGCAGTGGGCGTGTCCTTCATGTTTAATGGAACATCGTTTGGATTCGTGAACTGTCACCTGACGTCCGGCAATGAAAAAATCCACAGGTGTGACTCGACCAGCAAATACTCCGTTCACGGTTTGTTTTGCAGCAGTGCCGATGAGTACTAATGACCTTTGACCCCTGGCAGACGCAACCAGAACTACCTGGACATCCTGCGTCAGCTGTCGTTGGGCGATAAACAGCTGAACTCCTTCGACATCTCGCTGAGATTCACGCATCTGTTCTGGTTCGGCGATCTCAACTACCGTCTGGACATGGACATTCAGGTAAACGAAACGCTTGTGGTGAAAGTGTCCTGGTGTTCTGTGTGTCGTGAAGCATTGAAATCATGAGAATATAATCAGATATTGCAGTATTTTATCTGTACCCGAAAAAAGTTGCATTTGTGAGAAAAAGCAAGAATTGCGAGATATACATTTGGAATTGAGGAAAACTCGGAATTGTGGGGAAAAAAGTTGCAATTGCAACAAAGTCAGATTGCGAGATTAAAACTTGGAATTGTGGGAAAAAAAGTTGTAATTGTGAGAAATAAAGTCAGAATTGCGAGATATAAATTTATAATTGAGGAAAAGTCTGAATTGTGAGGAAAAATTGAATTTGCGAGAAATTAAGTCAGAATTAAAAGACATAAAGTCAGAGTTAACAAAGTCAGAATTGTGTTGAAAACAGTCACAATTCTGAGAAATAAAGTCAAGATTGTGAGATATAAACTCGGAATTCCGGAAAAGTCAGAATTGTGGGGGAAAAAATCGCAATTTTGAGAAAAAGCCAGAATTGCGAGATTAAAATTTGGAATTGTGGGGGAAAAGTCGTAATTGTGAGAAATAAAGTCAGAATTGCTAGATATAAAGTCGGAGTTGACAAAGTCAGAATTGTGGAAAAAAGTTGCATTTGTGAGGAAAAGCAAGAATTGCGAGATATAAATTTGGAATTGTGGGGGAAAAGTCGTAATTGTGAGAAATAAAGTCAGAATTGCTAGATATAAAGTCGGAGTTGACAAAGTCAGAATTGTGGAAAAAAGTTGCATTTGTGAGAAAAAGCAAGAATTGCGAGATATAAATTTGGAATTGAGGAAAAGTCAGCGCTGTGGGAAAAAAGTTGCAATTGTTAGAAGTAAAGTCAAGACTGCAAAATATAAATTTATAATTGAGGAAAAGTCAGAATTGTAGGGAAAAAAAGTCGCAATTGTGAGAAATAAAGTCAGAATTGCTAGACATAAAGTCGGAGTTGATGAAAAGTCAGAATTCTGGGAATAAAGTCGCAATTGTGAGAAAAAGCCAGAATTGCGTGATATAAATTTGGATTTGAGGAAAAGTTGAATTTGTGAGAAATTAAGTCAGAATTAAAAGATGTAAAGTCGGCGTTAACAAAGTCAGAATTGTGTTGAAAACAGTCTTGGTCTTTGGAATTGAGAAAAAGCCAGAATTGCGAGATGTAAATTTGGAATTGAGGAAAACTCGGAATTGTGGGGAAAAGGTCAGAATTGCTAGATATAAAGTCGGAGTTGATGAAAAGTAAGAATTCTGGGAATAAAGTCGCAATTGTGAGAAAAAGCCAGAATTGCATGATATAAATTTGGATTTGAGGAAAAGTTGAATTTGTGAGAAATAAAGTCAGAATTGCTAGATATAAAGTCTGAGTTGATGAAAAGTCAGAATTCTGGGAATAAAGTCGCAATTTTGAGAAAAAGCCAGAAATGTGAGATATAAATTTGGAACTGAGGAAAAGTCAGAATTGTGAGGAAAAGTTGAATTTACGAGAAATTAAGTCAGAATTAAAAGATGTAAAGTTGGAGTTGACAAAGTCAGAATTGTGTTGAAAACAGTCACAATTCTGAGAAATAAAGTCAAGATTGTGAGATATAAACTCGGAATTCCGGAAAAGTCAGAATTGTGGGGGAAAAAATCGCAATTTTGAGAAAAAGCCAGAATTGCGAGATTAAAATTTGGAATTGTGGGGGAAAAGTCGTAATTGTGAGAAATAAAGTCAGAATTGCTAGATATAAAGTCGGAGTTGACAAAGTCAGAATTGTGGAAAAAAGTTGCATTTGTGAGGAAAAGCAAGAATTGCGAGATATAAATTTGGAATTGTGGGGGAAAAGTCGTAATTGTGAGAAATAAAGTCAGAATTGCTAGATATAAAGTCGGAGTTGACAAAGTCAGAATTGTGGAAAAAAGTTGCATTTGTGAGAAAAAGCAAGAATTGCGAGATATAAATTTGGAATTGAGGAAAAGTCAGCGCTGTGGGAAAAAAGTTGCAATTGTTAGAAGTAAAGTCAAGACTGCAAAATATAAATTTATAATTGAGGAAAAGTCAGAATTGTAGGGAAAAAAAGTCGCAATTGTGAGAAATAAAGTCAGAATTGCTAGACATAAAGTCGGAGTTGATGAAAAGTCAGAATTCTGGGAATAAAGTCGCAATTGTGAGAAAAAGCCAGAATTGCGTGATATAAATTTGGATTTGAGGAAAAGTTGAATTTGTGAGAAATTAAGTCAGAATTAAAAGATGTAAAGTCGGCGTTAACAAAGTCAGAATTGTGTTGAAAACAGTCTTGGTCTTTGGAATTGAGAAAAAGCCAGAATTGCGAGATGTAAATTTGGAATTGAGGAAAACTCGGAATTGTGGGGAAAAGGTCAGAATTGCTAGATATAAAGTCGGAGTTGATGAAAAGTAAGAATTCTGGGAATAAAGTCGCAATTGTGAGAAAAAGCCAGAATTGCATGATATAAATTTGGATTTGAGGAAAAGTTGAATTTGTGAGAAATAAAGTCAGAATTGCTAGATATAAAGTCTGAGTTGATGAAAAGTCAGAATTCTGGGAATAAAGTCGCAATTTTGAGAAAAAGCCAGAAATGTGAGATATAAATTTGGAACTGAGGAAAAGTCAGAATTGTGAGGAAAAGTTGAATTTACGAGAAATTAAGTCAGAATTAAAAGATGTAAAGTTGGAGTTGACAAAGTCAGAATTGTGTTGAAAACAGTCACAATTATGAGAAATAAAGTCAAGATTGTGAGAGAACCTGGAATTCAGGAAAACAGAATTGTGGGAAAAAAAAGTCGCAATTGTGAGAAATAAAGTCAGAATTGCAAGATTTAAAGCCTGAGTTGAGGAAAACTCGGAATTGTGGGGAAAAAAAGATACAATTTTGAGAAAAAGCCAGAATTGCGAGATATAAATTTGGAATTGAGGAAAAGTTGAATTTGTGAGAAATAAAGTCAGAATTGCAAGATTTAAAGCCTGAGTTGAGGAATACTCTGAATTGTGGAGAAAAAGTTGCAATTGCGACAAAGTCAGATTAAAGATAAAGAGATTAAAACTCGGAATCGAGAAAAACTCGTCCAAAGGTTTTCTGCTATCAATATCTCACAATGCGTTTTTTTCCACTTGGACGAGTAATTCCAGGGACATGAACTCCTCCGAAGCTTCAGTGTGCGCTGCATCTGACTGCAGTGTGTGTGTGTGTGTGTGTGTGTGTGTGTGTGTGTGTGTGTGTGTGTGTGTGTGTGTGTGTGTGTGTGTGGAAGACCTGGATGATCCGTTTCATTAATCTGCATCCCACAATTCCACCAGTACCTGCAGGAGTTCAGCTCTGTGACTCTCTCTCTCTCTCTCTCTCTCTCTCTCTCTCTCTCTCTCTCTCTCTCTCTCTCTCTCTCTCTCTCTCTCTCTCTCTCTCTCTCTCTCTCTCTCTCTCTCTCTCTCTCTCTCTCTCTCTCTCTCTCTCTCTCTCTCTCTCTCTCTCTCTCTCTCTCTCTCTCTCTCTCTCTCTCTCACAGGAAATCCTCAACTACATCAACAGGAAGGAATTTGAGCCATTGTTGAAGGTGGACCAGCTAAATCTGGAGAGAGAGAAGAACAAGGTCTTCCTTCGGTTCGGTGCGGCTCACCTCCGTCTCAATAATTGATTAATGAGAACAAAAATATTCTAATGAGTATGCAAAATAACGTTCTGTGGGATGTGTACACGATTTTATTGACAGCTTTATTTGGTTTTTTAAATGCGAGTTTTTTCTCTAGATTATCTAAAAGTGCCTTTTGAGATTTGAGTCTCTTGGCTCAGCAACACTTCCTTTCCCTGCCGCATCATTTCCTGTGTGTGTGTGTGTGTGTGTGTGTGTGTCCAGCGGAGGAGGAGATCACCTACCCGCCCACGTACCGCTATGAGCGCGGATCCCGGGACACGTACGTCTGGCAGAAGCAGAAAGCGACTGGGGTGCGTCACTCTCAAACCGACTTAAATGAGTTCACCATGCTAACATGTGTTCAGTTATGAGGAAGCTGCTTCCTGTCATCTAAGGAAGTGAAGCGTTTTTGTTCCTTCTTGTCTCTTAGATGCGGACCAACGTTCCTTCGTGGTGCGACAGAATTCTCTGGAAATCGTATCCTGAGACGCACATCGTCTGCAACTCTTACGGTATGAAGTCGAATAACGTGATTCATTAAAAGAGTATAAAAGAACAGCGTTTAATTGAGATCTTTCTTGTACTCCCGTTTAAAAGTGTGACGGATCCGTTCAAATATGAAGCGGAGCAACAGTTTTCAACATTGATAATAATCAGAAATGTTGTAAATCAGCATACCAGAAGAGTCATGTGACCCTGAAGATGCTGAAAATTCAGCTTTCATCACTGGATATAAATTATACTGTACTATAAATTCATATAGAAAATAGATGACTTATATTACAAAAATATTTCACATTTTTTACTGTATTTTTGATCAAATAAATGCAGTCTTGTTGAGCAAAAGAGACGTTTTTTAAAACATTTACAAAATCTGATTTCAAACTTTTCACTAGGAGTGTAAAATTAATTTATATCGCTTCATATATCATCGTTAATTTATGTAATTATAACACACTTGTTTGCATCAGCACTGAAAAATGTTGACAAAAGTAAATATATTAAATTGCATTAAATATGCAGATTTATTGCTGCATATAGGATTAAATTTTCATCCTTGGGTTCATTAATTGAAAAAATGTGCCTTGCTTATTTTAACTCGATTTTTTACGTCTTAAATAAAACATTAAAAATTAACTTAGTGGATCAGCTTGTCAAAAGTTGTTCAAAATAAAACAAATTACATAGCAAATGCATATTGAATATTATCAAAATGATATATATTAGAGCTGTCAAATCGATTAATTGTGATTAATCGCATCTAACATAAAATTTTGTGCTTACATAGTATATTTGTGTATATATATTATTACAATTTTATATATTATACTATGTGTGTATGTACATATATATATATAAATATAAATATGCAAATATTGATAATTATTACTATGCATTATATAAATGAATAGAATTAAATATTCTTATTAGTTTAGTCATGTTGTAATTCAAAAATTCTGAAAATATCTAAAAATGTTTTAGTAAAAATTAGCAGTTAAATATTGCTTTAAATGTGCAATTAAATACAGCAATAAATATGCAAATATTGATGTTTATTACTATGCATTTCCATATTGGTGCAATAAAATTAAATATTATATTATATATTTATTATTTATTCATGTCATCACATCACATTAAATATGCAAATATTGATGTTTATTACTATGCATTATTATATAAACGAATAGAATTACATATAATAAATTAAATATTAATAATAATGAATATTAATTATTTATTCGTGTTGTCACTTAATGTCATTCTTAATATATTAAAATGTTTTAAATAAAAATATGTGATTAAATATTGCTTTAAATGTGCAATTAAATACAGCAATAAATATGCAAATATTGATAATTATTACTATGCATTATATTAATGAATAGAATTAAATATTCTTATTAATTATTTAGTCATGTTGTAATTCAAAAATGACATTCTTAATATATTAAAATGTTTTAGTACCATTAAATGTGCAATTAAATATGGAAATAAATATGCAAATGTTGACGTTTATTACTATGCATATATATATATATATATATATATATATATACACATGTGCATGTGAAGTTTTGTTGGTTATTAAGGCTGATTTGCATGTGCCACCCACTCAGACAAATATGCAAATGATATGCGTGTCGACTTGTTTCTCTCAGGCTGTACGGATGACATCGTCACCAGCGATCACTCGCCCGTCTTCGGCACGTTTGAGGTGGGCGTGACCTCGCAGTTCGTCTCCAAGAAAGGTACGGCGGTGACCTCGTCGCTCGGGTTTGTGTTTCCGCTGAAGGTCTGTTCTGAGCTGCTCTTCCTCCGCAGGGCTGCCCAAGTCTTCAGAACAGGCCTACATTGAGTTCGAAAACATCGAAGCCATCGTGAAGACGGCCAGCAGAACCAAATTCTTCATTGAGTTTTATTCACCGTGTCTGGAGGGTAAGAAACTCGGACGGGAGGGTTAAATGAGTTACACTAATGAGGAACGTTATATGAGAGAATCAATAATCAATCTGATCCATCAATTATAGTTATATATATATGCTAAAAAAATTATACATGGTAATTATATTTCTGTGAATCAGTTCAAACTGTGTTTCGATGAATTGATTCACTGAAAATGTTAATTCTTTTTAAAAATATTAACATGTTTTAGTATAAATATCTGATTAAATGTTGCATTAAATATGCAAATATTGATGTTTATTATATAAATGAATAGAATTAAATATAATATATTAAATATTAATAATAATTAATATTAATTATTGATTCATGTTGTCACTTAATGCCGTTCTTAATATATTAAAATGTTTTAATTAAATTAAATATTGCTTTAAATGTGCAATTAAATACAGCAATAAATATGCAAATATTGATAATTATTACTATGCATTATATAAATGAATAGAATTAAATATTCTTGCTAATTATTTAGTCATGTTGTAATTCAAAAATGACATTCCTAATATATTAAAATAATTTTGCATTAAATATGCAGTTAAATATGGAAATAAATATGCAAATGTTGACGTTTATTACTATGCATTATTTTAGTGCATATAAATGAATATAATTAAATATTTTATTTATCATTTATTCATGTCATCGTTAAAAATGTTGACAAAAGTCATTCTGAAAATATCTAAAAATGTTTTAGTAAAAATTTGCAGTTAAATATTGCTTTAAATGTGCAATTAAATACAGCAATAAATATGCAAATATTGACGTTTATTACTATGCATTTCCATATTGGTGCAATAGAATTAAATATTCTTATTTATTATTTATTCACACCATCACATCACATTAAATATGCAAATATTGATGTTTATTACTATGCATTATTATATAAACGAATATAATTAAATATAATATATTAAATATTAATAATAATGAATATTAATTATTAATTCATGTTGTCACTTAAATGTCGTTCTTAATATATTAAAATGTTTTAATTACATTAAATATTGCTTTAAATGTGCAATTAAATACATCAATAAATATGCAAATATTGATGTTTATTACTATGCATATTGGTGCAATAGAATTAAATATTCTTATTTATTATTTAGTCATGTTGTAATTCAAAAATGACATTCTTAATATATTAAAATGTTTTAGTACAAACTAATTTTACATTAAATGTGGAAATAAATATGCAAATGTTGACATTTATTACTATGCATTATTTTAGTGCATATAAATGAATATAATTAAATATTTTATTTATCATTTATTCATGTCATCGTTAAAAATGTTGACAAAAGTCATTCTGAAAATATCTAAAAATGTTTTACTAAAAATTTGCAGTTAAATATTGATGTTTATTACTATGCATTTCCATATTGGTGCAATAGAATTAAATATTCTTATTTATTATTTATTCATGTCATCACATCACATTAAATATCCAATTATTGCTGCTTATTGCTATGTATTGTTATATAATTGAATAGAATTAAATATTTTTATTTATTATTTAGAAAAATGTCGTTCTAAATATATTTGAATGTTTTAGTAATAAATATTGCAGTAATTATGCAATAAACCCGTCTCAGATTTCCGACAGTGACATCGACACGTGTCAGAGCGAAGAACATGACAAACATTCACACGCGTCGTGAACCTCTCAGGAAATAACGTGGAAAAATGTTAGTCTGCCACAGTCTCATAATTTAGTGACGTGTCACCTGTGTGTGTGTGTGTGTGTGTGTGTGTGTGTGTGTGTGTGTGTGTGTTTAGAGTTCAAGAAGAGTTATGAAAATGACACTCAGAGCAGTGATAACGTGAACTTCCTGCGTGTGGGCTGGTCATCCAAACAGCTGACGACCCTCAAGCCCATCTTATCCGACATCGAGTATCTACAGGACCAGCACCTCCTGCTGACGGTCAAATCTCTGGACGGATACGAGTCGTACGGTGCGTGAGCGTCTGATGAACCTGGTTGAAGCTGATGTGTTGTTGTTGTTCAGGTGCATGAACGTGTTCCTCAAACGGTCTGAAAACTGAGCGGCGCTGATGTCTGCTGCAGCGCCACCCTGTGGTTGTTCTGAGAATACAGTCTAAACAGAATTATGTGTACTTTTGGGGTTGTTAAATTACAATACAACATTAAATTAAATCAAATTGCTGGTTTTGTAGCATTTCGTGAGTCACTTATGTTAGCTGAGGTTTTTTTGCACCAAAAACCGAGACACAGAAGAGCGTTTATGTGTTTTGTTTTGCATGTATTTGTAGTAGACTGAGTTCTGTGTGTGTGTGTGTGTGTGTGTGTGTGTGTGTGTGTGTGTGCAGGTGAGTGTGTTTTGGCTCTGAAGTCGATGATTGGCAGCACAGCGCAGCAGTTTCACACGTATCTGTCCCACCGCGGGGAGGAGACGGGAAACATCCGCGGCTCCATGAGGGTCCGAGTCCCTTCAGAGCGTATGGGCACAAGAGAACGACTCTACGGTACTGAGAGAGTGTGTGTGTGTGGACATCATGAGCCTGTTGTCTCTTCATTGATGTCGTGTGTTTGCCGTTTCTCTCAGAGTGGATCAGCGTTGACAAGGACGAGACGGGCGGACCGAAGGGCAGAACTCTTCCTCCGAGAGTCGGACACGATTATGTCAAGTGAGTCGAGAACAAGTGACCGTTCATCTCTTGACCGTGAAGTGTCCGTGATGACACGTTTCATTCTGTTCCTTTAGACCATCCACCAGCAGGAAGTTGGGGTCAGCTGACCTCGGGAAGGTTTCGGAGGAGGGAGATAAGAGCATCACGGGGCGGCATCCACACACACACACCTCTAAAGA
>CM076076.1:34850471-34887971 GCA_038088235.1 Zacco platypus
CTCCGGGCTTCTTGGTGCTGGAGCCGCCGCCGCTCGCTCCTTTAGAGTTGGCGGCGCGTTCCTGCTTACGGAACTTGGCCCGTCGGTTCTGGAACCAGACCTGAGGACAGATATACGGAGCATTTAGTGCGTCCCATCGTGGATTTAGTTGTAGCAGAATCAGATGAATTAATGTAAAGTGTTTCATAATTACATCAAGTGAATGAATTACCGCTGACAGCAAGAAATATTCAAATCATCTGCGTTTCGAAAATAAAATCACTCACCTGCACGCGCGCCTCGGTCAGGTCGATCTTCAGCGCGAGCTCCTCGCGCGTGTAAATATCCGGGTAATGCGTCTCCGCGAACACGCGCTCGAGCTCCTTCAGCTGAGAGCTCGTGAAGGTCGTGCGGATCCGCCGCTGCTTCCGCTTCTCGTTGAGACCGGACGGGTCCGAGAAGAACTTGTACGGGACTGGAGGATGGAGGAAGACCAGTGAGGAGAGGAAGAGTTCTGAGTTCACTTCAGGTAAGAGAAACTGAATCATCCAAACGAAATCAATCCATTTTGTATGTAAATTTAAGAGATTCAGTAAAAAAAAAAATACGATAGAATTTCATTCGATAGAAATTCAGTGCCATAAAAATATATTTGCGCACTGCGCCAATTTATGTGCATTTGTACACTTTATTATTATTAAGGTTTTATTTTAAAATGACGCATTTTCTCTTAATAATTATATGAACGTAATAATAATAATAATAATAATAATCAGGTCTATAATTTACATTTCCAGCGCAGAAATATAATCGTTTCTCGTTTTTCTGTCCAACAAACGCGCTTTTTAACGATAGATCTGCGCGACGTAATTAAATTAATTACTTTAAACTGATTTGCGCCCGAAATGATGTATGACATGAATTCTAATGGAGTGAAATTAAACCCGCGCTCAGATTGAACTGAAAAATCTCGTTCGATTTTGCAACAAAATACATTCGATCTTAAAAAAAAAAATAAAAATAAATAAATCTTCGATTCGGTTCGAGGAAAAAGATGAATTTAGAAACGAAAAATATGTTTAAATATTAAAAAAGCGCGGGAATGCATTTCTCACCTGTTTTTGTCATTTTTACTCGCTGTGTGTGTGTGTGCGCGCGCGCGTTACCTGTGGAGTAGGGCGCGGGCTGGTGCTCTCGCAGCGCGCCCAGAGTGCAGCTGGCCGAGCCGAGCGGCGCGCAGCCCGGGTTGGAGCTGAAGCCGGTCCGGATGGGGTTGTACTGGAACGTGTTGGTCTGACTGCACGAGTTAAAGTCCGCGTACGCCGACGCCTCCATCGCCGCCATGCACGAGTCGTACGTGTTCAAATACGAGTAATCCATTTTGTACATGTGGACGCGCAGGTGTGGGTGAGTCGCAGGTGGGTCGGGATGTCCGCTAGAAGTCCAGCGGAGCGCGCGTCAGAAGGAGTCGCGGTGCCGGTGTTCCGGTGCTCTGCTGCGCCGGGCGGCTCGCGGTGTGTTTATAATAAAGTTGGTGTCCGGGAGACAATGGCGAGGCGGTGGTCTCTGTTTGCATGACAATGTCTCAGCGCTGAACGCCTCCTCCCCTCTGCTCCTCCATGCATCTCTAATGCACCTCCGCGTTAACCCTTTCCAGCTCTTCCTCACAACTCCTTCATCTTTGTTCTTATAGCTGTTTTATTCCCTTCCCGAGCGGAGCTGAAATATCATTCTAAATAAATGACTATTAATGGCTATTAAGACTAAAGCCATTAAGGCGAGAATGGGAAAGAGCGGGTTCGAGCTCGCGCTCAATGAATTGAGGGATTGTTTTAGCTTTAATGTGGTCGTGTGAGATGAAGTTTAATTCGATTTGGCGAATAATGGCCTTTATTTAAACCCTCTCGAGTTGTGTGAAGGACCGGCACCGCGTTTAGAGGACGAAACGCGCGCGGGTTCGGATGAAATCGCTAATTAATGTTGACTCAAAGTCGCTAATTGAGTTCGTTCGTGCATCAGAAATGACTCGACGGAAACCTGCTGCTCACGGGCGCGCGCGTCAGCCACTATTAAGACACGAAATGAGCATTTACAATAAGACGGCATGCGTTCGGTTGACTTCTGACCCGGTGACCCGCGCGCTCGTAACGCGGTTATCGCGGCCGAGCGCGTCACGGCGCATTTGGCTGATTTCGGGTGAGCTGACGCGCCTCTCAAACTCCATCCGTCAGCGGCCGCGCACATTAACGTCTGCACGTGACGATACGCACACGACAGCGACACGTCGCCGGACACCGGCACGGTCCTCGGGAGAGCTGTCAGCGCGAGCTCGCCTCACCTGAGAAGGAGCTCACCTGTGCGCGCGCGGGGCTGTGTTACGCGCTTTAAGAGATTTGTGAAATATGGCATTAATTAACCCAGGAAATAAAATGATTAAAATTACACTCTTAAAAAAAATATATAGAGAGTTTTTAAAGCAAAAATCACTCGGGGTTAAAGAAAAGATTTAAATTTAAAAAAAAAAAAAAGTTGTTTATGGAATTAACGAAATAAAACGAAGTAGAATTAAATCATCTGTCTAATTCAGCTCAACACTAATTTGGTATTTTACATCGCGCGAATGTCATGGAAAATACATGTTTATGTTTTTTCCACTTTATTGAAATCCACTTTTATTTTTTGCTTATATGGTTTTGATGGAGTTTTTATTAAAACGAGCCTACATGTTTGAGAGCGCGTGAATCTCCTCTCGCGCACCCGCCGCGCGCTTCACCGGCGGGTCACCGACGCAGACGGGTCGCGTCTCATCCTCTCCCGATCCTTCATCCCCATCACTCTCTCTCTCTCTCTCTCTCTCATTAGCTCAATCTGCATTCAGCAGTGATCGGTCACCGGGAGACGCGCGCGCCTCGCTTTAATGGCCCGACCATCGGATGCGATTACTGTCAGCCGACCCAAACCAACCCAAACACAATTCAATTAGTGAGCACGAGACCCTGCGCTTTTCATTTATATATTTATTTTGCGCTCGGGAAAATGCCTCTTTTTTTTTTGTGATGGCAAAGCAAAATATGAGTGTTGGAGAGCCGCTGGAGCGCACTGGTTAGTGTAACTATCGATCAGCCGCGGCCTGCCAGAACCCGCTGTCAATCATCCGTCAGCTGTCAATCACAGCCTGTTGTTGACTCAAGCGCATGAATGAGAAAGAGCCCGTTACTGTTTCCGCTCGTCGCCAATGAATGTTAAAGGCGCTGGAGGGACCGGGTCGGCTCGGATCGGGATTAGGGCGCATTTTCAACACAAACACAAGGATTTGAAAGTCAGATGTGCGCGAGGAGCTTTGAAGAGATTAGCGCGTAAATGTGCCCGGGTGGAGCAGGTTCACCTCCCCGGGAAACTCACCCTGACTCCGGGCAGACGGGCCCGCGCCTCCGCCGCTCCCGATCCGGTTCTGCGAATAAAGAGCAGAAACACTTTCAGAAAACACTGAGATCGAACAAATGTTGCGTTTAAAATGACAATAGATTATGACTCGATTTTTAAAAAATAAATAAATGAATAATAATATCTGTTTAAAGCGTTACTTCAGCCTAAAATTAAATTTCTGTCATTTTAAGAACACAAATTATTTTTTTTTGATGAAATCCAAGAGTTGTTTTTTTTTATTATTATTATCCAGAATAGAAAGCAACGAAATAATCTCTTTCATGGCCATGAAAAGAAATAAAAACATCGTTTAAAGTCCAGAGATTCAACACTTTTTTGTGAAACGAAAATAACGACATTATTCAACAAATTCGTGTCGGCCTTTTCCACAGACTGCGTTTTCATAAGCATCTTCAATAAAGCGTTTTTATATTCTCATTTTTAAAATTCTGTACATTTATAACATTATATTTTGTATTATAAATGACAAAAATCGCTGTTGTCAGGGTGTTTCTAACGGTCCAATTAACGTCTTTCCCGCTTCTGACTGACGTCATCAATCTCGCTATTTTTTTATCCTCTTTTGAAAGTTGTGAAAACACTATTGTGGCGTTTTGCTATTTGAACAAATGGGAGCACATAAAAAATATGTTTAATGTAGTCTCTCATGTTTAGATGTTGCCGGAAGTAATTACCTGAACACGAAACCGGAAGTGTGTTAGGCTACTTGACATAAGCTGCGTCTGTTGAGTACATTTGAATTTAAATATACTCCACGATCGTTGAAAAAGTATATTCTGTATAGTATGAATATATTTGGACGTACTACATGCATCCGCCATGTTGTTACTGTCACATGACTCAAATGGTTCAGCGGAAATCCCCGCCCTGCAACCAATTTCATTGGCTGAGGCTGTGGAGGTTCGGGGATCAGGGTGTAGGCAATCGTTATTTTGATTGACCAATGAAATGTTTAATCGGCTCCAGGGCGAAAAAAAAAAATCCCGCCTGCGTACTGTATAATATATAATATAATGTTTTCCTGTGTTTCTGTCAGAACAGATCATTATTGGCCGCCTCAGCGTCACGCGCATGCGTTCTGCGAATCGCGCTCTGACGTCGAACACGGAAGCACCGCAACGAAAATAGAGTCTGACTGAGAGACACAAATGTGAATAAAGTTATTTTTGTTTTGTTTTTGCGCACAAAATGCTTCATCACATTGAGGTTGAACCTCTGCAGTCACGCCGACTGTTTAACGATCTTTTCTGGATTTCTGTGTACATTTATTTACTTTCTGTTGAAGAAAAAAAAAATTCTCGGATTTCATCAAAAATATCTTCATTTGTGTTCTGAAGATGAACGAAGGAGGGAGAGGAATTAATGACAGAACTTCATCTTTGGGTGAACGAACACTTTAAGACAGGCGATAGAACTGATATAATAATAATAATAATAATAATAATGAATTGGTAGGCTGTCTTTAAAAAAACAAAAAAACAATTGCATTGCTTCAGTATTTTATTATTTCATGTTTTTTATTTAGTAAATAATCTCCAAACAGGCTTAGTGACACTAATGCATTTTTCTATTAAATTATATATATATATATATATACATAAATATAAACTTCCTTGTATTCTAAAATAGGCTATAGAATATTTTCCAACATGCGCGATTCATGTTTATCGGGTGCTTTAATCGAATCGATAAATTGAAATGTCTAAATATGGAACTATAATATGAAACAGTAAATGTCAGAGAAGTAAACAAGACTTTATTGCATTTTAAATATCTGTGGAGTTTTGTTTACTAACGTCAGAAAATTCTGAAGTAGAAGAACGAGTTTCCTGCTGACGTCATTTTATTAATGCAAAAAAAACAAATGTTGCGATTCTCTCGTGCAGTGTGTGTGTGTGAGAGAGAGTGTGTGTGAGTGTGTATGTGAGAGTGTGTTCGTGTGAGAGAGAGTGTGTGTGTGTGAGAGTGTGTTCGTGTGAGAGAGAGTGTGTGTGTGTGTGAGAGTGTGTGTAGGACAGTGTGTGTGTGTGTGTGTGTGTGTGTGTGTGTGTGTGTGTGTGAGTGAGTGTGTGTAGGACAGTGTGTGTGTGTGTGTGTGTGTTGTGGCAGCAGCTGGAGAGGCTGTAATGGGCAGAAGCGTTAATCAGATCAGGGCTCCGGGGCCCCGCGCGCTCAGAGCCCGACACAACCGGCGCTGCGCGGGACCTGTGCAAACTTAATCAAATTAAACCCTCCTCTAAACTAATTAGCCGGCAATCTGCCACGCGAGCTGTCCCAGAGCAAGCTTTGAATTAGGCAGAATGGATTTTTCCCCTAGTCTTTCAGAAAGAGACACGAGACAGAAGAGAAGCTGCTCGCGCTTTTATTTCCCTCTCATGTTCGTCTGAGAGGAAAAGACTGTCGCGCGGGAAACTGTCGTGGTCACGTGTGACGCGCAGATGTTCCTGTGGCGATGCGAGCTCGGAGTTTAACAGCGGGTGACAGACACCTGATCTCAGAGCTGCGATTCATCACCGACACAAATGTAACAACGTATAAAACTAACGGAATGCGTGAAGCGCGCGAAAACATCGCGACAGAAACTCTGCGATTAAAAACATCGCGAGCGACAAAACAGAACAAAGACTTTCTTACATTCATCACTTTAGCTGTTTATTTCAAGAGTTCACACGCACAAATCAACATGCATGACAAGATACTACAGTATTTATTATAGTAAATTGTAGTATTGACTATAATGCACTAATAAATACTGTAGTATACTTTAGTTTTGACTACAGTAAACTCAAACACCCAACAGTAGTAGTAGAACAGTTTGTACAGGATTGGGTAATTTGTTATAATATCATCACAGCAACTACAGAATTACCACAAGTACTTTACTATAGTATGGTTCAAAAACACTATAGTATTTTTCATGTGGAATAATTACACATTTTTATAGCGCAGACAGAGATTGTTTCATTTTAGTGATTTGTGTATCATGTCAATAAATATGAATGAAAATGAAAAACTAATAGAGCAACTGCAGAAGTTTAGTGAGGAGACCGAAGCAGAACTCTCTCTCTCTCTCTATGTCTCTCTCTCTCTCTCTCTATCTCTCTCTGTATGTCTCTCTATCTCTATGTCTCTCTCTATGTCTCTCAGTCTCTCTCTCTCTATGTCTCTCAGTCTCTCTCTCTCTCTCTCTCTATCTCTATGTCTCTCTATCTCTCTCTCTCGCTGTCTCTCTCTCTCTATGTCTCTCAATCTCTCTATCTCTCTCTGTCTCTCTCTCTCTCAGTCTATCTCTCCGTCTCTCTCTCTCTCTCAGTGTAATTTGTCATCTCTCAGATGCAGAGCTACAGGACTGTAAATGGTAAATCAATAATTCTCTGTGTTCCTGCAGGTTTGTCCGGTGGGACTCCAGCAGAAGAGAGAGACGAGAGAGCAGCAGCCGTTAAAAGACACAGACACACACGATAATGGACGAGAGACGTTCACGGCTGTGTGTGTGTGTGAGTCCGGATCATTTCAGACTGATAGAGGATCATCATTACACACACACACACACACACACACACACACACACAGTGTCATTACCATGAGTGTGTGTGTAATGAAAGCTGTCTCTCTCTCTCTAATCGAATTGGACTGAAGGAGATTCTCTCAGTAACATGAGATCTGCTGTTACAGCATCTTCTCAAACACTCCTCCGTCTCCAGCTCTGATTCACTTCACTTCATCCCTCCATCACTTACGGAATATCACGCGTGTTTTTTCTGCTCTGTTTAAGGCGTTCACGTATTCAGTTTTACTTCTGTCCACCTGATTTACCTTTCTTCTATTAACAAATGACAGCAAACTAAATCGAAAAAAGTCGTAAAAAACAACCAGCACAACATCCAAAATACAGTAAAAGCACTAAAATTACTGAAGTTTGCAAATACAACACACACACTGGGAGGAAGGACTTTTTTTTTTTTAGACTGTGTGTGTGTTTTCATGACTTATGAGGACACAAATGTGAATAATGTCATGGGTATTACACTGGTATTTTGACGTAAACATGTTTTATGAGGACATTTCATGCGTCCTCATAATTCAAATAGCTTTAAAAACATACTAAACAACGTTTTATTAAAAATGTAAAACAGCAGAACATTTTGTGTGATGGGTAGGTTTAGGGGTGGTGGGGGTGGGGGGACGGAATGTACAGTTTGTACAGTATAAAAACCATTACGCCTATGGAATGACCCCATAAACCATGAAAACACAACATGTATGTGTGTGTGAGTTTTGGGAGCATTATATGGACAAAATGTCCCCACAAAGATGGCTATTTCCAAAATACTTGTGTTTGTGGGGACATTTTTTGGTCCCCATGAGGAAAACCGTTTATAAATCACACTAAATGATGCTTATTTGAAAATGTAAAAATGCAGAATGTTCTCTGTGATGGGTAGGGTCGAATATACAGTTTATACAGTATAAAAAAATCATTACTTTTCACTGAAAAGTCCCTATAGAACATGGAAACCCAACATGTGTGTGTGTGTGTGTTTTCATGACTTATGAGGACACAAACGTGTATAATGTCATGGGTATTACACTGGTATTATGACGTAAACATGTTTTATGAGGACATTTCATGCGTCCTCATATCTCAAATAGCTTTAAAAACATATTAAACAATGTTTTATTAAAAATGTAAAATAGCAGAACATTTTTAGGTTTAGGGGTGGGGGGGTGGGGGGTAGGGGGACACAATGTACAGTTTGTACAGTAGAAAAACCATTACGCCTATGAAGTGTCCTCACTAAGATAGCAAAACAAACCTGTGTGTGTGTGTGTGTGTGTGTGTGTTGTGGGAGGTCCAGGCGGTCAGCAGGACTCTCAGGACTCTGTTTTACGATGCTAATTTCATCCCAACAGGAAATGAATGAATCCCTACATGTGTAAAGAAGGATGCAGAGAAAAGAAGGAATGTTCCTCATGCATTCCATCCTTCTGTACTGACACACACACACACACACACACACACACACACACACGTTCCACATTCCCAAACACATTCCCGTCACATGTTTCTTGTCGTTGGCTAACGAGTCACAGAGATCCCGACATTCCTGAACTCCAGCGGCTCATGAAACACCCAGAGTCAGCGAAGAGACCTCTGAACTTTATTTAATGTTTGTGTACAAGAATAAATAATAAAAAAAACTTGATTCACAGGTAAACGTGTAACATATGGACGATTGTTTCTGCCATGGAAAAAAAATTCTCTCACAATTCAGATTTTTTCCCCACAAATGTGAGTTTTGTAGTTTGTACTTCATAACTCACAATTCTAGTAACTCTGATCTGTGAGTTTAAAAAGTCGCAATTTCCTTCGTTATTTTGATCCGGTGTCAGAAACAAGCTTCCGTCCCGTCCTGAGATAAACACACAAAACATTTTCACAAGAAGCACATAAATATCTTTACATTCCAGACGTTCTCGTGATGTTCTTCTGCTGTATTTAATAGCATAACATTTAATAACTATATTTTGGCAACCAATTTTACATATTTTGAAGTGAAACAGAATATTTAAAGGCAAATGATGTGATTTTATCCACAAGGAAACAATGTGAAAGTGTGTCAATATGAAGCATATGATGATTCAGTTTTTTTTGGTATCTCATATGTGAACATCAGTTAATGCTGTAATCATTAGTAAATGTTGAGATGAATCGTTACTTCATGTTAATAAACCAAACCTTGTTGTAAAGCGTCACATTTTTTCTTTGAAGCTCGATTCATGTTGAACCTCAGAATCATTAGTGTTTCATAACAGATTTTAATGTGTCCTGGATCACATAAAGACTTTATAACTTAAACTTCCATAAATATAGACATCTTCATATTTTCTGTACATGACAGAGGCTCTGGCGTCTGATTCTGGAAGATCTTCATTATTACCAACATCATAAAGCCGCTCTGATTTATGTGAGTTATTAAAGTCACGAGCACAGCTGTGATGAAACATTGAACGCAGCGTTACAAACATCGTAATTTTTTTTTCATTTCTGCCAATAATCTGATGAACACTAAAACAACACGTACTAACCAGACTCCAGCTCGTGACTCGGATTTTTATTGTAATGGAACAGATTGGAACGAATTGGAACACATTGGAACGGATTGGAACAGAAGCTCCGGTTGGTCAGTGGATGTGATTCAGTCTTACGATTCTCTGATTCAGTGGTGTCGGTGGGCGTACGCCACGTCGTCGGGGTTCAGCGGCGGGCGGATGTCCAGTTTTCGGGCAGTGCTGTCATCACCCACCAGCTCTAGACGGAGAACCGCAGCTCCGTCCTTCTCCTCCGGCCCTCCGTCAACACAGAGACGCAGCGTACAGCCCTTCGGCAGCAGCTCCTGCTCGTACGCAGCGGCCAACTGATTCACCACCCGCCGCTCCACCTGCGCAAACACACACACACACACACACATCACTATGATATATATAGATATAGATATATATATATATATATATATATATATATACACACACATAAACTATCAGTCAAAAATTTGGAATAATTACATTTTATAATGTTTTTGAGTCTCTTCTACTCACAAAGCTGCATTTATTTGATCAAATACAGTAAAAAAAATCTGAAATATTATTATAATGTAAATCATCAGTTTTCTATGTGAATATATAGTAAAATATAATTTATATCCAGTGATCAAAGCTGAATTTTCAGTCTTCAGTGTCACATGATCCTTCAGAAATCATTCTGATATGATGATTTGATGCTCAAGAAACATTTATGATTATTATCAGTGTTGAAAACAGTTCATATGTCTGTAGAAAACATGATATACTACCATTCAAAAGTTTGGGGTTAGTAAAAAAACATTTTTATTCAGCATTAAATTGATCAAAAGTGACACTTATAATCTATTATTCATCAAAGAACCCTGAAAAATGAAATGGTTTTTAACTGTTTTTAACAGTGTCGATTGTTGTGATCGATCTGTGATGATCAGGTATTGATCAGCACCTCGTGTTTGATGGAGCGCGCGCCGTAATGCAGGTTGTATCCTCTGGCCAGCAGCTCCAGGACGGGACGCTCCCACTGCAGCGTGATGTTGTGCCTCTGCTTGGCCTGCGGGAACGACATCCAAACACCAACACAAAATATCTCTTATTGCATGAATATTATTACTGATAATACAAAAAAAAAAAAAAAAAAAAAAGTAAACATTTTATATAAATGATTATAATTTATATCAGATAATAATATTATTTATATTTATTTTAATAATTTGAACATATAATTACACAATTATAAATATTAATATATACATACATAACATTATAATAATTATTAATAATATTATTGATGATAATTAATGTTATTTAACATCAAAGCTTGTTATTTTTTTCACTGTACTACATCTGATCATTTTGATACACGTGTATAAACATATTTCAAACAACACACACATAAACAGACACACTGATGTATGACTCAAGGCCTTGAACGAGCGTGTTCGTCCCTGCAGGCAGACGTCTGACGGATATGAAGTTTTATACATATTTAAATATTTATGAATAGACCACATGTTAACTTCACTAATATGATTACAGTCGTCAGAGCAGCAGCTGCTATTGATCCTCGTGTGAGTGTGAGAGAGTGTGTGAGAGTGTGTGTGTGTGTGTGTGTGTGTGTGTGAAAGAACAGTATTTAAAGTGTTTAATGCATCTTCACCTTCTTGGCCCAGTAGTTGAGCTCTTTGCTGACCAGCTGGATGCGTTCAGAGTGACAGAACGGCAGGAAGTAAACAATCTCGTTGATCCTCCCCAGAAACTCGTCCCGCCTGAACTGAGCCTGAAACACACCAATCAGATCAAGCGGTGAAACGGCAGTAGCTGAGCACTGACAGTCACAGTGAGGAACATCAGTTACCTTCAGGATGGGGCGGATCACCTGCTCTTTGAAGGTGTTGGAGATGGTGATCTTCTCGCTCTTTTGCACGTCTTCTGCAGGGACACGAGCAGCTCGTCAAACACAACTTTCTTCAACACAAAGCTAAATGTCATGCGTGATTTCTCACCCAGATTTTCAGCGAGGCGTCTGCGGCTTTGCTCCTGAGCTTCCTGCCTCAGCTGCAATGCATGATTGGCAATTTCTTCACTAGCCACATTGGACGTCATGATGAAGATGGCATCTTTACACTCGATCGTCTTCCCCTTCCCATCAGTCAATCGACCCTGAACAACAGTGAAACACCAGCACATCTTCAAGAGTCACCACAGCTATAATATTGCACAGCTCTATGTGTAAAGTTGGATATACAGTATAATTATATCCACATATACAGTGCACTCGCATAAAGTGTTATACTGTGGTAAATCTCAACTATTTGTTGGTTTGTATCGTCGCAAAATGTAAACTACATTATCGCCCAGCTCTAATCTCTATTCAAAATTAAACATTCACTAAAAATTATATCTTAAAAATGTAAAATCAAAATGAAAACCTTACTGAAATGTATTAATCTTGAAATGTAAATTAAAATATTTTAATAAAAACTATCAAAATAAAATACAAATGAAAAATTTAAATAATTTATTAAAAACAATCAAAATACAAATCGCACTAAAAACAAATTGAATCATAAATGTCAAATTAAAATAAATAATTTAAAAACAAAAAACAATGAATATTAAATCTTACTAAAAAATGAAAAATGAAATCCTAAAAATTTAAAATAAAAATAAATAAATTTAAAAATAAAGACAATCAAAATAAAACCTTACTAAAAATTAATTGAATTATACAAATGTCACATTAAAATAAAACATTCACTAAAAATTACATCACAAAAATGTAAAATTTAAATAATTTTAAAATCAAAAACTCAAAATTAAACCATACTAAAAATTAATTGAATCATGAAATGTCAAATTAAAATAAATAATTTTAAAACAAAAACCGCTCTAAAAATAAATTGAGTCATAATAATACAACATTAAAATAAATTATTTTAATAATATTTACAGCAAATTTCAGGTATTAAGCTCTTGTACCATCACAAAATGTAGCTCTAATCTGCTGAATATAACTATATGAAGGATTTTATAAACGTTAACTTCGTGATTTTTCGTGAAGCTGATTTGAAACAATGCGTGTTGTGAACCTGACTTCACGAATACTAAATCTTTCTCTTCCCACAGATCATTCTGAATCTGTACCTCGTCAAAGAGCTGTAACATGATGGTCAGCACGTCTGGATGAGCTTTGTCCACCTCGTCAAACAGAACCACGGCGTTCGGACACTGTTTGAGCTGTTTGGTTAGCTGACCACCTTCTTCATGACCCACGTACCCTGGAGGAGAGCCGATGAACTTCGCCACCTGAGAAAGAGTGAGAGAGACAGAAAATGTACGCGAAAGACAAAGAAGATGAAAACTGGGCAGATCTGACCTCTGAGGGGATCAACATGATGATTCGATCAAACACACACTCTGTTCATCCGGCCAAACAGAGTGACAGTGACAGTCCTCTATCAATACAATAAGTGTGTGTGATTGAATTGTGTGTTTAGCCTCAGTCTAAGGTCACAGTTCTAACAGCACGACTAAACGGCTTATGAAGGAGAATCACAGAGATCATATCCTACTTAACCAGAAACCGACTTCTAGATACACAACCTCAAACACTGAAATAAATCATTTTATTTTGTTAAATCATAAAATTATTTATTTATTGATTTATTTTGCAATATCATTGAGCACTTAATTATTCTTTAACTGTATACATCTATAATTTTGTTGTAAGTTTTTATTATAACAATAAAGAATCTAATCTAATCTAAAATGTCAAATTAAAATGTATAAATTGTACAAAAAAAATAGATAGATACACATGTGATTTACACATGACATTTGCATACTTGTGCTGTTTCTGGTCAAACACAAATAGCCTTCAAAACTTAGTGACTTTGACTGAATTCTGTCTTAACATACGCCTGAAATAAAAAATAAAAAAACGTATCTAGCAACATTAGAGTCGATGAAATGGGTCTGTGCTTGTGTGAGTCTCACCTCGTGTTTCTCTTGAAACTCAGACATGTCCATGCGGATGAAACCCTGAGGAAAAGAGAGACAGAATCTTGTCATCTGCCCTTCATGAGCAGCCGATCATTTCAAGTAAAGGTTTATTTAATGACTGACCTTCTTAATGTCTTTATGCATGTATCGTGCCACCTGCTTGGCCAGCTCAGTTTTACCTGCACAAACAGCCATCAAACATTTATTTGGTTCTATGCAATTAATTTCATCAAGCAATAAAATGTCACAATGGTCACGTGGGAGCGGTTTTGAGTCGTCGTGGAGACAGGATGACTACTTCTTGTCGGGAAAAGAGAGATGTGTTTATTTTGCTGGCGTCTTGCAGCGCGCGTGTCCATCATCTCTCCCTCCCTTTATTCCTCTCTCAGGGTAATGTAGTCTATGAGAGTAAATATCGCTCTTATGAATTTTAATAAACGCATATATGGTAAGTGGAGGGACTTGTTGAATATTGATGGCGTGTGATCAGACGTGCCGCTGGCGAGAGGAGAAGCGTCTCTTCATCAATCAAAATGCATGAAACAAACACTTTCCCTAGTAGATTAATCACAGTACTTTAAGTTTTGAATTGAAACGTATATTGTTTTTCTAAATATAAAGTTTAAATCTGAACATTGGATAAAGTTAGGTTCAAAATTCTCATTTGATTTTGTTGACACATCAGAGTTAAAGGTTTTTATAGAGGGGATTTTGGATTTCTCTTTTTATCGCTCCGTAAATCAGAAAACACTGAAAAAATACATTTTTACCATGTTTTAAGGAATAAAATGTTATAAAAATCAAGAAAATGATGTTATGGACAAACCCTACAGTAAAAACCTCCAGACTATAGATGTGAATAAAACTCTAAGTTTTGGTGTGTGTAAGTGCTGCTGAAGTGGAGGAAAAAACTTTTAAAGATATGCATTGAAATCGGATGCAAATAGATAAAGTGTAATAAAATAAATGTTCTTTCCACTTGTCTGAAAGAAGACATTATGGAAGCAAAAGAGACCACAAAACTGAGCAGTGCATGAAAAAAACATTGGTTTTCTGTAGTGTCTTGCTTTGAAAGAAACACAAAGCAAGTAAATAATGCGGTAAATAATCATACAGAAAGACCGCAGGATGTAGATCATGGCCTGTCTGACTCCACGACTAAACGTGTGCATGTTCTTCATGTCTGATGACACGGATCTGGTGAATAAACCCATCTCTGAATATCATGAGACTGAATATCACTTTAAAGAGATTTAGAAAACTCCTGCGTTACTTTATTATGAAGCGAAACCGCATCTGAATGAACAACAACAACAACAACAAAAAAACAATGTTTAACTTTTTTTTTATCCAAAGCGCCCTTTAATATGAAAGAAAGATGCTTAATATTGCCAGGAAAAGGAAGAAGTTACCGATTCCAGATGAGCCCAGGAAGAGGAAGACGAGGGGATGTTCTTCATCATACCAGCCGTTCTCCTTCCGCCTAATGGCTGCAGAGAAAAACAGACAATAATTAACCCTAGACAGACAGACGGACGGACAGTAATGACAGACCGGACGAGAGCAGATCTGGAAAAAAAAAGACAAAGACTGAGGAAAGACAGAATGACAGAGAGCGAGAGACAGACAGAGAGTGAGACAGGGCCTCTCTGCACCATTAGACACACACTAATTTCATTACGCTGCTGCAACGCTGGAGCAACTAAATCAGGTTAGAATAGATCCAGCAGAGACGGGTACGATAACACACGCTCACCATGGCAACCGGCGAACGTGTGCGTGTGTGTGTGTGTGAGAGAGAGATCGTCAACCGTCTTTACAGCAGGAATATGTTTGTGTTGAGCTGCGTAAAAGACTATCCTTCAGTTTTTTTCTGAAATGTACCACATACACGCTTTCCATCTAAAAGGAGACTTTGCATAGAATTCTCTTGTTTTTATATACCGTTAGATAAAAATACTATAATCTAACCATTTATGCATTTATACATGAACTTATATATAAAATACATAAAATAAATACATAAAAATATACATTTTTTTTATATATATAAAAAACTGGTATGAACAAGCATTTAAATTAATCATTTGATATAAAGCACTTATTGTGTCCATACATGTTTGCATTTATATTTTAAAAATACCTGCATGCAAGTCCAGCTGTAAAAAAATTCTGTAATTATATCCATAATTACACTTATCTTACACCTTAAACCAATCCACACCATTCTAGGAATTTCTTATTGTAAACGGTTTACTTATTGTCTAATAACCTGAAAGACCGATGCACAAAAATAAACGCACAACACTTGCACAAAAACATTTCTATCATGACACAAACACACAATGTCCATCACGTGTCGTACACACACCGTCCTTCAGGAGACAGAACGTTTCAAAGGCATCAGGATGTCACACACACACACACACACACACACAGTTTCTGTCCTTGAGAGGCAACGTGATAACTCATTTTTAATCCCCGTTTATCATCAGCCAATCAGATTCAACACACACTTGACCACTATAAATCTGAACACAATCATGCAGACAAAATGATTCCTAGATAAAATAGTAAACATGACAGAGAGAGAGAAACTTAAGCTCCTTAAGAATCTGATTCCTAAAATTAACATTTGAGTCCTTTATATTTGTAACATCTCTGCAGTAAGAGACTAGAGCCGGTGTTTTATAGTGAATCTGTGTGTCATGTCAACCAAAAACCCTTCAGATGCCACTATATTCACTATATGACACCAGATCAAGAGTCTTATTGATTAAACACAGAGCATGGAGGACGACTGTACCTGTGTGTAACAACAGAACACACACACACACACGTGTGCAGTGATGTACGTGTGCCGTGATGCTCTCCGTGTCTCGGGACAGAACGCCGTAATGACATTAGCGACGGTAATCACCACCAATAACCTTTAGCCCCCGAGAGCAAAACCCTGAATCAATCCACAGCTTCCTTTGTGTGTCATTTCACATTCGCCTTTCGTGTTTAAGTGTGAAAAATAAGACTAAAAATGCTGGAATTTCAGTACCATTTAGAACATCATGATCTATAAAATCATCAATGTGACAATGATCAATATAAACCAGAATCTCATATCACAATACGAGTCATTTTAACAATAACTATATTGATCATAATATAGATGTTTTTGCTGGGAATAAGGTTGTTAGGATCGCAATTAATTTTTAAAGTCTTCAGTGTCACATGATCCTTCAGAAATCATTCTGATATGATGATTTGAAGAAACATTGATGATTATTATCAGTGTTGAAAACAGTTCATATTTTTGTGGAAATGTTCATTTTATTTTTCAGGATTCTTTCTTTTGAAAAGCACAGCATTTATTTGAAACATTTGTAACATTATAAATGTCTTTACTATCACTTTTGATCTATATTTCCCCAAACTTTTGAAATAATAATGATAAATACATGAATCAAAATGACTAAACCTTAAAGAAATACAAACATAAGAATGAATTAAAAATATAAACAAGAACTTATTTCATCAATGATGCTAAATCAACACCGGTTCCAGTGTATTTAATGCACATTTACAGCATCAGATCTTTAAGATATGTGTAAAAGTTACTTCAGTGGTGTGTGTGTTTAATGTCTCTCTGTGACTCTGCCTGATGTATTCACTATATCAGCTCTCACAGATCAATAACGCTGGTTTTATCACAGTGCTGATGGGATCCAATTGCTTTCGGGACAATTTGCCACAGCAATAACTGTCCATTTATCAAATCAGAGGCAGAGATTCGGCTCACTGAAGCATCACTACTTCCTCTGCTGTCTCTCTCTCAGAGATCTGTGATCCATGTGCAAAGTCACTCATCAAACCCTGAGGAACATCTAAATAAGTTGCATTGTTAAGAGAAAAAATATATCGTATGTTGCAATGATGAACTGAAGCTACTGGCTTGTGGGAAATAAATACACACACACACACACACACACACACACATAATTAAATTATAATGAAGTAAATATAATGAAATATAAATAAATGTATGAATTTTGAACATTCAAACAAAGTAGGCACTGAATTAACTACCTAAGCAAGTTCAAAGCTCAAACAGGGCAAAACTGACCAAAAATCATCCCCGCACACACACACACACACACACACACACACACACACACACACTTGATCGATAAACAAACGTGTGTTCAGTATTTATTAGAGGTGTGTGTTATTGTGTTTTAACTCATATCTGTCTCTCTGTCTGTCCTGGGACTCGTAGAGGAGACACACACACACACACACACACACACACACACACATCAGAGAAAAATCAAAGACAAATGAAGTATGAGCAGAAATTACAAACATGAGGACTGGAGAGAGTCAACTGAGATGCTGGAAACAGAATGACACAGGAAACGATGGAGAGACGGAGACGCCGGCAGGAAGGACAAGTAATCGAGTTATGAAGCATCTTTGGACGCACACGAAACTCAGCAGCAGCTGTGCGCACACACACACACACACACACACAGTGTGTACCTGATGCTACTGTATTGATGGCTCCTTCCTGTCCAATGATGTGCTCCTTCAGTCTGCGCTCCAGAGGAAACTTCCTCCTCTCCTCAGCCTCCCGCTTCCGCTGGGCCTCCGCAAACTACAGACACATCCATGAGGAATGACCAAAATGTTAGAAATAACCTTTTAAATAACTCACATTAGCGTCTTACATTCATCTAATTAATTTCAATTTAGGTTAGTTAATTTGTTAATCATGAAGCAGTGGAGGAACAGCAGGTGAGGAGGCGGAGCTAAACATATTAAATTTACATTTATGCATCAGGGAGATGATTTTATCCAAAGCGACTTTCACTGCATTCAAAGCTTTGAGTCGATCACTGGAAACAAACCCATGAGTTACTGGTATAAATACATAAAACGAATGATAAATAAATAAAAATAAACTATAAATTAAATAATTAATAAGTATAAATAAATATATAATAATTTTAGTTGTTTAAATACACCAAATAAAACATTTGCTTACATTCCTGCCAAGTAATTATTTATCAACTAAAGTAAATATTAAATCTCAGAAAAATTATAACTTAATAAACATTTTTGAATGCTTTGAATTTGCTTGTTGTGTTTGTCATTTTTACTAGTTATTGTTTTTTTAAGTGTCTTTAGTTTTTATAGGATAACGTAGGTTAATGATATTTTAATTTCGTTTCTGGTTCTTGCTGCATTTTAATCCTGCTCAATAAATCACGATATCCTTTTACAAAGATTTGATCATGTAGCTGGTTTGTGCTGAATTGGTTTGGAAAACAATTTGGATTTGGAAAATCTTCCTTTAAGGAAATATCGGTCATCTCGTGCTCAAATCTCGTATGGTGTTCCCCAGGGTTCTATTCTGGGTCCTCTTCTCTTTGCCTTATATCTGCTTTCTCTCGGTCATTCGACGTTCTAAGTCGACGACGGTCAGCTGTGTTTGGGTGTTATCGGTGACGTCATCACCTGATCCGAGTCTGTCGGCAGGTGTGTGTTTGTGTGAGTGTGTGTGACGCCCCGAGGCCTGTAACAGTGATACGGGATCATGACGGATTCACCTGCAGCTCATTAAACCCTCCAACAGGATTACTGCAGATTACAGCCTTAATCCAGAGCAAATACACACAAATGAGCAGATTACTGTGGGACACACAAATTTAACAGCCCAAACTCCAGTAGACGTTTGCATTCTTTGCACCGATTATGAGAACTTAAACAGGTTAAAATGCAGAAAACAATCCAATGACTTCAAATACTTACAGCATTCACACATAATTTGTTTTTAAATATACTTCACTCACTACTTTACAGTAGCATCATTGAAATATTATAATTTTTAAAAAATATTTTTTTTATTTTTTGTTTTCATTTTAGATTTAATTAAATGTTTAATGATTTTGTTGTGTGTTTTTGTCATTTTTATTAGCTATAGTTTTTTAAAATGTCCATATGGTTTTTATTAATTTATTTCCTTACTTTCAATTGTAGTTATTTTAGTACATAAAGTTAAACAAAAAGAAAATGAGAACTGTTGCAACTAGCTGAAACAAGTCAAAATAAACAATGGAATGTTAACTTTTTTAATATAAATTTTTACTTCGGTTTTAGTTTTGTTTTTTAGTACATGAAATATAATTAAATTAATTTATTACATTTTTATTTATTTTATTTCAATTTTAGTTATTTTAGTATGAAATAAACAAAATTAAATCATAAATTTTTTAGTAATATTTATTTAGGTTTTAGTACATTAAATTAAACTAAATGAATTAACTTTTTATCCATTATTATTTCAGTTTTAGTTATTTTAGTATGAAATAAACTAAATCAAATCATATTTTTTTTAATAATATTTATTTAAGATTTAGTTTTTTAGTACATTAACTTAAACTAAATGAATGAACTTTTTTATTCATTTGAGTTTTAGGTTCAGTTTTAGTTATTTTAGTATGAAATAAACTAAATTAAATCATAATATTTTTTGTAATATTTTAAGTTTTAGTTTTTTAGTACATTAAATTAAACTAAATGAATGAACTTTTTTATTCATTTGTCTTTTAGGTTCAGTTTTAGTTATTTTAGTACATCAAAATAAACTCAATTTATGACTTTTTTTTACTTCAGCTCGAGTTGTAGTTATTTGACCTTTATTGAACTATAACCCTGCTTTCCATGATTTTGTGTGATTTAACCGTGTTAAATCATGGTTTTACCGTGTTCTGCGACTCCTTCAGCAGCGTGACCATCTCTCCCTCTTTGGCGTAGGTCAGCGGTGTGTGTCCCAGCTCGTTCTTCTGTAAGGGGTTGGCACCTGCACACGGCGAGAGGTCAGAGGTCAGAGGTTAACGTTAGGCTCTGGGGTCGAGCGGTTGTTCTCGGTCAGGGGTCTGCGAGCAAAGCGTGCCGTGAATGAACGTCGGGCAGGGGGTCTTCAGCGCACCGGCTGCATCCGGACGTCAGTGTGTGTTTGTGTCGCATCATGTCCTGTGGTGATGATGTCACACTGTGCTTGCGTTGGGACAATTAAAACACACGGGTGTCACCGGTGATGTTTAGCACTGCCTTTTGCCCTGACCTGCCCCTGCACAAACACGTGCCGACACAGCAAAAACAACTGTGAATCACATAATGCATATCAGCATAGTTATTTTTTTAATTCAATTAAAAAAAAGAGTGTTAAATAATGTGTTCATGTCTATTTTTGAGAGTCCAGGGCATGAAACACCTCTCAGACGCTTCATCTTATTTGCAACTTGATGGACACGAATCGAAAGATCAAATGAATCATATCAAAATAACGAATCAGTCTGAATCAGTGTTTGAGTTCAAAACTAAAGACTCACAGAGTCAAACTAAAAATGATCGATTCTGATTGGATGAGACACATTTAACATTTCATTGTGACAGATTCATTTTTTAATTTACATATTTCATAAAGAAAGAACAGCACCAGAAAACAAAATAAAATACATTTTCTCAATTTTGAGAAGACCGTAAAACTTGAAATTTGTTATTATTTGTTGACTTTAAGAGGTTTTATAAGTTATAATATGGACAATTTTAATTATAAAGACTTGAAATAAAGTACTTCTTGCGTAAAATGGAAAATTAAATTAGCATGAAACTGATATTTCAATGACAAAAATGAAAGAAATCAAATAAAAACTCCCAGAGAGATTGTATATGTTTACCCTAATAAAATAAATGATGCAAACGTTCCTACTCTATCTTATATATATATATATATAATATTCATAAACTGGATATATCAGTAAAAGTAGCTTAGGTGTGGGATATATAGCTATAAAAATTAATATATATTAACATAATATATTTTAAGATGTTATTTAATATCTTAAAATGTACTTGTGTTATTTTGTTAAAAAAGCAAGATCATAAAACTTAAAATTAGTTATTCTTGTTATTATTTCTTTCATAATATGGCCAGTTTCAACTAGACAATCAACAAAATTTAGTTAAAGTTTGAGTCATTTTATATTATATTATATAATATTTTTATTTTATATTATATTCATGTCGTTGTTTAATTTTTTTTTTTAAAAATGACTATATGGTTTTAATTTTATATTAGTTTTAATTTTTTAGCACATTAAAATAAACAATGTAATTTCTTAACTTTAAACTTTTTTTTTTAGTGCATAAAATTAAATCTTATTACCATTGTATTAATTTTTAATTCAGTTTTAGTTATTATAGAACATCCAAATAAACTAAAAGAAATTACTACTACAAAAAAAAAAATGATTTCAGTTTTAGTTTTAGTTATTCTTGTTAATATTTCTTTCACAATATGGGCAGTTTCAACTAAACAGATTCACTCGCACGATTTCCACCTGAGAAATAAGTCCGTCAATGATGAAAAATTATCATTAAATATTACAGAGATTATAAAAAGAGATATATACGTTTACACTAAAATAAATCGTACACACAATAAACTGGATAAATCAGTAAAACATGTGCAATTTATTATTACACAAGATATAACAATTTCACAATATATTTTACAATATTATGCAATATCTTAAAACTCACTCCTTTAGTTACAAATGCATAATTTTTCAGGCTCTTATGAATTATGTATTAATATGGCAACTAAACTCTCCAAAGTTCTTCCTCTTATCTTCCGCAGTATAAACGCTCTCGCGGCGTAAACCTCTAACACAAAGAAACAGACAGAAATAAAAACATCATTCCACATTAAATTAGACACAAACTCACTCAACAGAACAAACATTTCCTTCCCCGCTCGTAAAATACAGTTTATCCGCAAACACAGAATCAATATCTGTACACGGGCATCTTTGTGGAGCGTCCCAGGCCCCGGGCATTGTGGGTAATCGCCCAGATTATTGATAAAACCTTAAACGTGTCCGTCTAACAAATCTCAATCGATAGCAGACAAACAGAAAGAGGAAAACTAATAAAGAAATACAAGACGAGCACGTCTCTCCTCCGCAGCGAGTCTCTCGTAGCGACGTAATAAATAGCATCATTTAGTCGTCTAATATCACACACCGTTCCCTCCGGGCCCGCGGCTTCAGGGCGACACACACACACACCTATCGCAGCTGGTGGCGGTACGGGGCCGGTTTGACCCCTAGGGGTCAGGGTTCACGGCGCGGGTGATCAGTCACATCCTGCGGCCCTGGGCGTCCGCTGGAGCCGTCCCCAGGCAGGGTGAGCTCTGCTGGGGCAGCGGTCGGAGCGCAGGCCGCCTGCACCTCCAGCACAGCGGTGATCGATGGAGACGAGCGCTGACCAGCCGCTCATCAGGGAAATAAAGCCACTCACCTGCCCGCAGGTGTGTGTTGGGAACTTCAGTGGACTCGAAACTGATGACAAATGTCCTCAGAAGTTCAAAAAATCCTCATAGAGGATATTTTTATTAACAAGCGCATTTTTAGGGGTTCAAGACCACGGCTTGAATTGTTAAAATTTCCGAGGATCAGGATTCAGAATCAGAACAAGCCGTGAGTCTTGGAGACTTGAAACTTTGAGGGCTGGTAGTCCTCACACCGTCTACAACATCACCAGGACTCGCTCAGACTGGCCTGATGGGGGCGCTACAGCGGTCAAAAGAACTCCTGAACCGTTGGCATTGGCTCAATGTCTAATATCGTTGGAAAAACTTACTTTTACAAACCAGTCGTAGGTTTTTGGCCCGATCGGAACCAAACCAGTGCGGTGAGATTGTCTGGAGTCTGATTGTCAATAATTATACAAAAAAGTTGAAATATCAACTCACGGTCGCTAAGGGCCGCCGAAATGTTAGAAGTGTGTGGAGCCACTTTTACTAAAATGGCTTTAACCAAATATTTTCACCCAAATTGGTACTAGAGCTGCAACTAACGATTATTATTCGATTAGTCGACTACTCTGACGATTATTAATCTAAATACTTTAGAATACTTTGGAATACTAATAAGTGTGGAACAAACACAAAAAATGTCATTGCAAGTTTTTATCTCACAATTCTGACTTTTTCCCTGAAAATTTTGTGATCTAAAGCTGCAATTGTGAGTTATAAAGTCAGAATTATGAGATATAAACTCGCAATATTGAGAAAAGTCAGAATTATGAGATATAAACTCGCAATATTGAGAAAAGTCAGAATTATGAGATATAAACTCGCAATATTGAGAAAAGTCAGAATTATGAGATATAAACTCGCAATATTGAGAAAAGTCAGAATTATGAGATATAAACTCACAATATTGAGAAAAGTCAGAATTATGAGATATAAACTCACAATATTGAGAAAAGTCAGAATTATGAGATATAAACTCGCAATATTGAGAAAAGTCAGAATTATGAGATATAAACTCGCAATATTGAGAAAAGTCAGAATTATGAGATATAAACTCGCAATATTGAGAAAAGTCAGAATTATGAGATATAAACTCACAATATTGAGAAAAGTCAGAATTATGAGATATAAACTCACAATATTGAGAAAAGTCAGAATTATGAGATATAAACTCGCAATATTGAGAAAAGTCAGAATTATGAGATATAAACTCACAATATTGAGAAAAGTCAGAATTATGAGATATAAACTCGCAATATTGAGAAAAGTCAGAATTATGAGATATAAACTCACAATATTGAGAAAAGTCAGAATTATGAGATATAAACTCGCAATATTGAGAAAAGTCAGAATTATGAGATATAAACTCGCAATATTGAGAAAAGTCAGAATTATGAGATATAAACTCGCAATATTGAGAAAAGTCAGAATTATGAGATATAAACTCGCAATATTGAGAAAAGTCAGAATTATGAGATATAAACTCGCAATATTGAGAAAAGTCAGAATTATGAGATATAAACTCGCAATATTGAGAAAAGTCAGAATTATGAGATATAAACTCGCAATATTGATAAAAGTCAGAATTATGAGATATAAACTCGCAATATTGATAAAAGTCAGAATTATGAGATATAAACTCGCAATATTGAGAAAAGTCAGAATTATGAGATATAAACTCGCAATATTGAGAAAAGTCAGAATTATGAGATATAAACTCGCAATATTGAGAAAAGTCAGAATTATGAGATATAAACTCGCAATATTGAGAAAAGTCAGAATTATGAGATATAAACTCACAATATTGAGAAAAGTCAGAATTATGAGATATAAACTCACAATATTGAGAAAAGTCAGAATTATGAGATATAAACTCACAATATTGAGAAAAGTCAGAATTATGAGATATAAACTCACAATATTGAGAAAAGTCAGAATTATGAGATATAAACTCGCAATATTGAGAAAAGTCAGAATTATGAGATATAAACTCGCAATATTGAGAAAAGTCAGAATTATGAGATATAAACTCACAATATTGAGAAAAGTCAGAATTATGAGACAAACTCACAATATTGAGAAAAGTCAGAATTATGAGATATAAACTCACAATATTGAGAAAAGTCAGAATTATGAGATATAAACTCGCAATATTGATAAAAGTCAGAATTATGAGATATAAACTCACAATATTGAGAAAAGTCAGAATTATGAGACAAACTCACAATATTGAGAAAAGTCAGAATTATGAGATATAAACTCACAATATTGAGAAAAGTCAGAATTATGAGATATAAACTCGCAATATTGATAAAAGTCAGAATTATGAGATATAAACTCGCAATATTGAGAAAAGTCAGAATTATGAGACAAACTCGCAATATTGAGAAAAGTCAGAATTATGAGATATAAACTCACAATATTGAAAAAAGTCAGAATTATGAGATATAAACTCGCAATATTGAGAAAAGTCAGAATTATGAGACAAACTCGCAATATTGAGAAAAGTCAGAATTATGAGATATAAACTCACATACTAAATTAACAAATCGCAAGAAAAAAAATAATAAATGCAAGTTTATTTCTCCCAATTCTGACTTTAGAACTTGCAATTGTGAGTTTAAATTTTGCAATTTTTGAAACACAAACTCACAATTTTGAGGGAAAAAAACAAACTGTGAGAAAAAGTAGCAGTGTCGAGTGAATTATAAAATGACTCTCAAAACATGAAAACAGTGGAAAACATGAATCTTAACTCTTTTTCAGACGGTCAGAGTCAGAGAATCACCAATCGCTGTTTAAATGACATTAAAACTCAAAGTAATCACTTTGGTAATCTAAAACACTTTTCAGATGTAACTGTAATCTGATTACCACCCATTTAAAATGAAATACAGTTTCTCAGATTTTGTATTTTAAATTCGTAACTATGTTTCTTGTATTTCGTTCCTCCTCCACTCTGTCAGTAGAGTCAGTCGTGTCTTCAGGCTGATGTTCATATTTCAGACAGACCGACGCTCCAGTAATGCGCTCCCATCTCATCCTCATTGCATTAGTGTGGTGCTGTCTCACACTGATGATGTCATCGCTGTGATAGATACACCTCGCCGGGACGCGCGGCGCTGCTCTGTCTGAGGGGGCGTGGGCCTCATTCCACTAAGACTTATGGGTAATGCGCTCCACGCCATAATCCAATTTCTCGGCATCAAAACGAGCGATTTTGTTCTTTGTTTCTGGTCATTTCTGTCACTTTAATCTAAAAATGCATCTGCTCCAGAAAACATCCAGTGATTTATGGAACGTGCAGAAGCTGAAAGCGAGTGTGTGACCGCAGATCAGACGTCAGACAGAGACACGGAGGATTTAAGAGTTACAAAGTGTTAGAGTGTGTGTGTGTATGTGTGTTAGTGTGTATGTTAGTGTGTGTGTGTATGTGTGTTAGTGTGTATGTTAGTGTGTGTGTGTGTGTGTATGTTAGTGTGTGTGTGTGTGTGTGTATTAGTGTGTGTTAGTGTGTGTATTAGTGTGTTAGTGTGTGTGTGTGTTAGTGTGTGTATTAGTGTGTGTGTGTGTTAGCGTGTGTGTGTGTGTGTGTTAGTGTTAGTGTGTGTGTGTGTGTGTTAGTGTGTGTGTGTGTATTAGTGTGTGTGTGTGTATGTGTGTGTGTATATGTGTGTGTGTGTGTGTGTTTGCGTGTGTGTGTGTGTGTGTTAGTGTGTGTATGTGTGTTAGCGTGTGTATGTGTTAGTGTGTGTATGTGTGTGTGTGTACGTGTGTGTGTGTTAGTGTGTGTGTGTGTATTAGTGTGTGTGTGTGTATGTGTGTGTGTATATGTGTGTGTGTGTGTGTGTTTGCGTGTGTGTGTGTGTGTGTTAGTGTGTGTATGTGTTAGTGTGTGTATGTGTTAGTGTGTGTGTATGTGTGTATGTGTGTGTGTGTGTTAGTGTGTGTGTGTGTGTTAGTGTGTGTATGTGTGTTAGTGTGTGTGTATGTGTGTGTGTGTGTGTTAGTGTGTGTGTGTGTATGTGTTAGCGTGTGTATGTGTTAGTGTGTGTATGTGTGTGTGTGTACGTGTGTGTGTGTTAGTGTGTGTGTTAGTATGTTAGTGTGTGTGTATGTGTGTGTGTGTTAGTGTGTGTTAGTGTGTGTGTGTGTGTGTGTGTGTGTGTGTGCGTGTGTGTATGTGTTGGTGTGTGTCCTGTGGCTATAATAACACACCCATGTAAATCACATCACACACACCTTCCTGTCACCTCTCATGTGTGGGTCACATAACACAGTCCAGAGGTCAAAGGTTAAGCCTCACGGCCTAGGGCGAACAGGAAGAAGCACTGCTTTATATCAGACAGAGAGAGTGAAATACAGACTCTCGTCACAAACCTGTTTTCTGCTCCAGCAGGTGAATTAAATGCGTCTGATCACTTTTACTCATTTGCAATATTTAAAGAGCACATCACTATTTTATATCTCAATATTTTAACAATAACTAGACTATATTTAGCTGTATTTTGCTTTACGGCAGACGACTTCTCAGTTACTTGCCCCTTAAAGTGCTTTTTTAACCTTTAAAAGAGCAATTTATTCTAATCTTATTAGATGTACGCATCATCTTTTATGTCAAATTCTTACATTAATCAATAAATTCAATTAGAATAATAAGACACTATTGGCTGTTACCGAATGAAAACAAAATCCATATTTGCACTGCAGAAGAGGCACAGAAGCTGAATCAGCATTTATACTCTAATTACTATTACATACATAATGCTATGAAATTGTGGTTTTAAATATAATATTTTGAATATTGAAATATGAAATGTATTATTTAAAAAATGAATGATTCTAAAACCGTCCGTAGGTGGCAGCAAGTCACTGTCTTAATGAGTGAGTCGTTGTATCATTCACTCAACCGATTCAAACGAATCAAGTGACTGTCTTAATGAGTGAGTCGTTGTATCATTCACTCAACCGATTCAAACGAATCAAGTGACTGTCTTAATGAGTGAGTCGTTGTATCATTCACTCAACCGATTCAAACGAATCAAGTCACTGTCTTAATGAGTGAGTCATTGTATCATTCACTCAACCGATTCAAATGAATCAAGTGACTGTCTTTATGAGTGAGTCGTTGTATCATTCACTCAACCGATTCAAACGAATCAAGTGACTGTCTTTATGAGTGAGTCGTTGTATCATTCACTCAACCGATTCAAACGAATCAAGTGACTGTCTTAATGAGTGAGTCATTGTATCATTCACTCAACCGATTCAAACGAATCAAGTCATTGTCTGAATGAGTGAGTCATTGTATCATTCACTCAACCGATTCAAACGAATCAAGTGACTGTCTTTATGAGTGAGTCATTGTATCATTCACTCAACCGATTCAAATGAATCAAGTGACTGTCTGAATGAGTCATTGTATCATTCACTCAACCGATTCAAACGAATCAAGTCATTGTCTGAATGAGTGAGTCATTGTATCATTCACTCAACCGATTCAAACGAATCAAGTGACTGTCTTTATGAGTGAGTCATTGTATCATTCACTCAACCGATTCAAAAGAATCAAGTGACTGTCTTTATGAACTGAATCAACCGGAATGGAACTACAAAATCATGTAACTCACAATATTAACTTTGTGTTTATTGAACTGCTGTATAAAATCAGTATCACATTTGCAATCAAATATAAGACAAACAGCGGCATTTTTGCCTCCATATATTGAATTTCAGGCTCATTTTAACCAAATTCTACTAATCACAGTAAAACTGAGAGCCATCAAGGTTTTGTTTTTTACTTGATAATTTCATCTTAAGGGCCGTGAGAAAAAGGGCACCCTCTTCTAATTATTTATAAAAAGTGAAGTTACATATTGTTGATCATATTTTAATTAATTACACTATTTAACACTATAGGGCTGTTATATATATATATATATTGAATGAAATCAGTCTCAACAAAATCCATTTCCACTGCAATTAAAATTTCCCAAATTATGTTATGAGATTAATGTTCTAAATATTACATTTTGAATATAAAATATTGGGGAAAATGAAATGATACTATTATATATGAAACTAAAACCACCAATAGGTCCCTGAATTATTCAAAGTCAAAGTTTTTTGTCTAAAAATTGACACTGAACTTGTTTATTGAACCGTTGCATAAAATTAATATCACCTTTTGCAATCGTGCTAATATTCAAGAAATTATAAACACAAAATACAAGAACTCATACAATGGCAATTCATATCTTGGGGGCATTTTTATTGATTTTGGTGGCATTTCTGACCTTGCTATTTTCAGTCAAAGCCAGAGTAGGTTGTTGTTAAGTTTAATGGAGGGCTATTGCCAAAGTTAGGCTGTATTGAGATGAGCGTGTTGACATTTCCTCCATCATGGGCATCTGAGTGAATTTAGTAATGAGTGAATTTTCTCACCTGCATCCAACAGCATCCGGACGGTCCGCAGGTCATCGGCCAGAGCGGCGTAATGTAGAGCCGAACAGCCACGGAAAGAAGCGCGACTGCTCAGACGATTACTGAACTCGTCCTCTCGACTCACCAACACTGACGGACGAAAGACGGGATGAAAATTAGGCCATTTTTATTTGATTATTCGAAGTAAAAAAGCAGGTTATTTGTGAAGTTGGACGGACACAAACACTGAAATACTCCAGCGCTGGAGTATATTTAATAATACATAAAGTTAACTTTGCGATTAATTAACTTTAATAATTTTTTAAATTTTAATAATTAATCATTTTATTAGAAAACTGTTTGACGTATCGACTTGAATTCCTTAATTTTGTCGGCATGGTCTGAAGATGATCTGGTTCGATTTTTGTGAAAATCGGAGCAAATGCCTATGAAGAGGTCGGAAAAGAACGTTTTTCAAACAATTCAAAATGGCGGAAGAATTTATGAGAGAATCATAAATGCAATAGAATCGTCTTGAGCCAAGAAATTACAGGAAAAAAGAATTGTTTTGAGTCCTTATGGTTCATTATTAGCATAAACATGTGTGCAAGTTTGGACAGTTGGTGGCGCTAGAGGGATTTTAAGCTCGAGACTCCAAGATTTAACCGAGAGAAATACATAATTTCCATTACTAAATAATATAATTGATTTGCATTTTAAATAAATATTACTGATTGTTCACTTCCAATGTTATACTGTAATTTAATTTAATGACTTTTTTTTGGAAAATGTGTTAAAGAGCTCATAAAAAAAAATCAGATTGAGTGTCTTTTGATATTATATATATATATATATATATATATATATATATAAACACATATATATACACACACATACATATATATACACACACATATATATATATATATACACACACATATATATATATACACATATAAATATATATATATATATATACACACATATACATATATACACACACACACATATATATATTCATTCCACATGTCCTGTCCAACTTCCTGAAAGCAAACTGATTTCATGGCTTCTTTAACGCGACTCGTTTATTCCATCTGGGCTATTTGTATGTTGTTTTTATTTGGCAATACAAATGTAGAGTTTTCCGCAAGACAAAACACTGAAACAGAGTCCCAGACAGACAGAGAAGAGACGCAGACGCTTACAATGAAGGAGCGCGGCTGATGATGTTCAGCGCGTTCTTAAAACAAGACAAACCGTTCGAATTAAGAACGAACGCATGTAAAAGCGCTCGCATAAAGCGCGCGATTATTCTCCGCGCAGACACACACAAATAAATCATAAAGCAGCAACAGTGTTTTTCTTCTGTCCGTGCACAGAAACATATTTTCTCTCTGGGCTGCTGTCAGGCGGGTCGTCACGGGTAACTAATGTCTAAGAGCCAGATAATCACAACAAAACCCAATAAACCGTCAGACGACCAGAGCCCAGCGATCCATCACACACACACACACAGTCTCGTGGAATATTCTCATATTCCACACACACACACACACACACACACTCATTCATCATGGTGCTTCAGGGAAAGATGCTCCTTCAAGACCAAAAAACTGCCAACAAAACAAATGTGAGTAATATACATACAGCAGCCAGATATGACACGCGTGTGTGTGTGTGTGTGTGTGTGTGTGATGAAAAACACTTACAAAGAACACGCTGCTAAATAAATCGTGTGCCGATATGCAAACAGCACAAAATGAGTGTGTTAAAATTGATCTGTGTAATAACACACACTCCTGCTGTTTGCATGTGTGTTTTTTTATGAATAGCAATGAAGATTATGATGATGACATGATGGCCGTCTCACCCTCTAATGAGTGAACGCCCTTCTCTCGAGCCGTCTCGTACACGCTGTTGAAGTCGTCGCCCAGGTTTGGATCAGCACCCGCCTCCAGCAGGACCTTCACCACACTGACACACACACACACACACACACACACTCATTAATAACAGCATAACATATGAATACAGCGAACACAGATCACATGTTTGAGGTGACTTCAAGTACTGGACTGATTTTAAAGCAGTGAATACTTGACTGTTTATCTAAATATGCTTCAGTTCATAATTTGAGGTTCTGACATACAGTAATGTGAAGCTTTAGAGATCAGGGCAAATCTTGTACATGTTTGTGCAACACTTTACAACAAAGTACCCAACATTAACTAACATTTGTCAATGTTAGTTCATAAAAATTTCAGAGTTCATGTTAGGGTTTATTATTATTATTATTGTTATAATATGAAGAAACAGTCACATGACAAACGGACAGAGACAATCATTAATATGAATAAAAACAGCACATCTGCACACTTTTTGAACTGTTTATTCAATATTTAGAAAATCATTGTAGCATATTATTTGTAAATTATTGTTTAACATGTAGAAACATTATTTGAATAATGATTATTTAATATTTAGAAAATTATTGAAGCATTTCTTTTGAATGACTGTTGGATGATTGCTGAATATTTTGACAATTTTAGCATCATATCACGCGATTATGTAACGACTGTTTAATATTTAGAAAATTATTGCATGGTATTATTTGAATAATGATTTTTGAATATTTAGAAAATTTTTGAATCACATTATTTGAATAAAGATCGTTTAATATTTAGAAAATGTTCTTATCATATCATACGATCATGTAATTGTTGAATATTTAGAATATTATTTCCTCACATCTTGTGAATAATGACTGTAGAATATTATTATGCCACATTATCTGAATATTTAGAAAATTATTGAATCACATTATTTGAATAATGAGTGATGAATATTTAGAATAATATTTCCGCACATTATTAGAATAAGGATTGTTGAAAATGCAGAAAATTATTTCACTACATTATTTGAATAATGACTGAATATTTAGAATATTTCTGTACATTATTTGAATAATGATTATTGAATATTTAGAATATTTCTGTACATTATTTGAATAATGATTATTGAATATTTAGAATATTTCTGTACATTATTTGAATAATGATTATTGAATATTTAGAATATTTCTGTACATTATTTGAATAATGATTATTGAATATTTAGAATATTTCTGTACATTATTTGAATAATGATTGAATATTTAGAATATTTCTGTACATTATTTGAATAATGATTGAATATTTAGATTATTATTATGCCACATTATTTGAATATTTAGAAAATTATTGAATCACATTATTTGAATAATGACTGAATATTTAGAACATTTCTGTACATTATTTGAATAATGATTATTGAATATTTAGAATATTTCTGTACATTATTTGAATAATGATTATTGAATATTTAGAATATTTCTGTACATTATTTGAATAATGATTGAATATTTAGAATATTTCTGCACATTATTTGAATAATGATTGAATATTTAGATTATTATTATGCCACATTATTTGAATATTTAGAAAATTATTGAATCACATTATTTGAATAATGAGTGATGAATATTTAGAATATTTCTGTACATTATTTGAATAATGATTGAATATTTAGAATATTTCTGTACATTATTTGAATAATGACTGAATATTTAGATTATTATTATGCCACATTATTTGAATATTTAGAAAATTATTGAATCACATTATTTGAATAATGAGTGATGAATATTTAGAATATTTTTGCACATTATTTGAATAATAATTATTGAACATTTAGAATGTTATCTCGCCACATTGTTTGAATAAAAATGTATGAATATTTAGAATATTATTGCATCACATCATGTGAAAAATGACTAGAATATTTAGAAAATTATCACGCCACATTATTTGAATAACGGAAGCGTCACATTAATAAACATTCGCTCAGACAGAAACTCTTGGTAGTGTACATGAACAGAGTCAGAATCTTGACAGACAGACAGGGCGGGTCAAGCGTGTGTGGGGGGGGTCCACTGTTGTCGTGGAGACGCTGCTGGCCCGGAGCCATTCGGGGTTCCAGAACACTTGAGTTAACGGAACACACACTCCCAAAAAGAGTCAGTGCTGCATCAAAGCAAACAAGACCACGACACACACACACACACACACACACACACACACACACACACACACACACACACGATGCTTATATCTGGACACAAAGGTACTGAAACGAAGAGATCGGCACCATTCTGAGGTTCTGCGCAGCAGTTCATTCAGGCTCTCAGTTGGACCAGTTTGTCTGGACAATGTTCTCCGGGTCAGAATGTTTATGTATGAGATGTGGCGAGTTTTAAGGGAAAACGGACCATATGTGCGAGACCAAAGAGTAGTGACCCCGAGCAAAGCACAAACCCAAACACACAGTGTGTGTCGAGAACCCGAAAGAGCTGAAGCGCACAGACACTGCTGATTCCTTTACTGAGGAGTGTGTTGCTATTCTGCATACAACTCTATCATACGCTAAAGAAAAAAATTAATTCAATTTATCAACCTAAAGACGGAAATGTCACACACACACACACACACAATCACACACAACTGAATTCATGTCCATGCAGTTGAACAGTCACAATGACGTCTGTTCTGACCCTAAAAACAAACTGGATGTTAGACAGAGTTGTGAAATAGCTCATATATTTATATGATAGTAAAACATTCAGGAAAACTATAAAATATCGGGACAAATCAGAGATATTATGTTTAAAACATGACGAGATCACAGCGAACATACGGACACACACCTGCATCTGTCAACCTGTGTTTACAAAACACTCCTCCGGCAGGACTGCTTCCGCTCACACACACACACACACACACACACACACACGTCCAGCTGTACGGTGCGTATCTGTGTCAGACAGGTGGTGCGAGCAAAGGTCAAAGTGCATCAAGTGTCAGTGAAGATACTTTACAAAGCTACACATGCTCATGATTTACACTCGTCAATCTGCTGCGATTAGTTAAACGACACTTCATCACCTGAAACACTGTAAGACGAGACCACTTCACTTTTCAAAGTTCAATTTTTATCTGACACAAAACAATGAGGATCTTAATCAGAGACTAGAAAACACCCAAATTTATAGAATTGAATGGAAAAATAACAACAGTGAGTTGGGAGTTATTTGAAACATTTCCCTATTAGATAATAGATAATATCAATTATCTTAACAATTGAGGATTTTAATTACGGTGACAATTCATTTTAAACAGGATTTTAGGCTAAAAAAAAAACAAAAAAACTATAAAACACTGTAATATAGAGAATTGAGCTACATTGAATTGAATATAATCTTTAATATTGAATTGATCTTTAAATATTTAACCATCATATCAACAGTATTTATCTGGTACAAAACAACGAGGATCACATATAAATGTGTAACAACCATAATTAATACAATAAGAAAGCAATTTAGAGAAATGAATTTAAAGCATAGAGACAAACAAACAAGAAAAAACACTGTTAACATTTGCAAAACCTTTATATTATCTGATATAATTCCCAATTCAGTTCTGCTCTACTTTCATTAATTGTGTTTAAACTCATCTATTAAATTCAGTCAAACCTGTATTTCTGCCTCACAACTAGTGAAATCTACCGATATGTGTAACTTCACTTCCAGCTCTCTAAAAGAGAACATTTATCTTCATTGAGCGCTAAAAACTCTGTGCATCATCTCAATATGTTGCAATGAAACGCGTTTATGTACTAAAGTTCATCCGTTGCCCTCATTAACAAAACATGCCCTGTTCCCACCCACTCCAGAATAATCCCAGCACATTCCCACCGCGGCTCGCCCTTCTCAGGCCCTAAATGAGGGATAATCCCCCTCTCCAGAAGCCCCTTTCACCTCGCTCTCTCACTTCTCCTTTCTTTATCCTGGAGTGAGGCGTTGTGCCGTTGGATCGGAACGGTCAACAAGGGTTCCTCTTCATTGCTGGTCATTGTCCACGTGAATGGACAGATCTGGGTGGTGTCCGCCGCTGGGTTAAGAGTGCAAACAGTCTCACACACATCAAAGCTCAGCAAACATCTCAGTCTAAAGCATATCCTTCTCGCTTTTAAAAGAGCAACAGTCTCAGACTTTGATCGCGGTCGGCGCTGGTTCGCCGTCGGAGCGCCTGTCCCTCGACGGAAACCGGACCGGCGGGCTCTCCGAGACACACGCGCGGCTCACAAATTACATTAAAATGTAAAATGTTATTAGCTCTAATCGGCGAAATGCGGCCAGAATGAAGGTATTATAAACATTAACAATGATTTTCTGAATTGTGACAAGCGCTTTACAAACACACTTGACTAAGTTTTTAGGATTTAGACTCAAATTCTATTCTTTTCAAACATTAGTATGAATTCTGTAAAAACAACTCTACTTAATTTCATCATGAATTTACTTATAGACCAATCAAAAGCTTTTCAATACAGTTAAACATTACATTTTATTGAAAAAATGCATAAATGTGGTTATGATATTGCGTATCCATGGTTGAAAAATTACATTTTTAATAGAAGAAAGTTTGTTTTTAAGGTTGCAAAGTAAGATTATTCTGTGGGGTTCCTCAGGGCTCCGTTCTCGGACCCTTTCCATTTCTTATTTATGTAAATAATTTGCTGAATGTTTCAAATTTTATTCCTCCAACAATGTTTGCAGACGACACAACGCTAGTTCTCTCGCACTCAAATTATAATTTATTGATTAAGAATGCAAATGACGGTCTGAATTCACCCTTCGCCTGGAGTTTGATTGACAGGCGACCTGACCAATCACAACGCCGAATCCGCCATTTTGTCCAAAAATGTGTTTTTTTGATGTTGAAAAATGGTGTGTATTGACATCATTCCACAGTTGAAACAAAATACTCTCAATTGCCATCGCTAAATGGTTTAATTTAAATAAGTTATCTGTAAATATAAAAAAAGTGGTAAAAATGTTTGTTGACGAGAGTTTGAGTTGAACGGAAACAAGCTGAACAGAAAAACACATAAATCTACCAGTATACATTAATTTACATTAATTTATCTTTCATATTGTAATATAGATTGGCCAGGCACTTTTCCTACTACTCTCTTTTTATCCTTCAGAAACATTTTGTTGGGATTGCAACCCGATAAAACGCATTCAGGAACTTCAGGTTCTTACTATTTATGATATTAATCATTTCTCAAAGATGTGTGTTCATTTATGAGATGTATTCCAGAGCAATTTAAGATGTATTTTAAAGAAAATTAACAGGTTCACTTTCACTTAACTGGTTTTCATCTTCCTAAAATTCTCAATTCTCCATCAGATTTAGGGGAATTAAACTATGGAATGGTTTTTCCCATCTAGCATGAATAAAGGATCATTTTATTGCTTTCTAGTCATTGTGTTTTCTTGTTTTGTTGTTGTTTATGTATCCTATAAGGTTAATTTCTGGATTTTATGCAGTCATATACATTTATATATTTGTAATTGATCTTGTTTTTAAGTTTCATAATTAGTTTCTTCTTTGTCGTTTAGGCTTTAATCAAGTCCTTTTGCGTTTCCTGCCTCTCCCTGCACTGTATATGGATTGAACTTTTTTATTTTTATTGTATATATTTTATATTCGCGCAAACAAATTAAACCAAATTAATTTGGTTAAATGTGCACAAACTGTCCAAAATCAGAGATCACATTGACAATCTGAGACTCAAACATGGAAAGTTCTAGGATTTGGAAAAGTTAAAATAAAGTTGTGGTTTTCAACATTTATGCTCCAAGATGGCGTCACTGCACATTTAAGTTAAGTTTTTACATACATTTTACAAACTAATTCGGACTAAAATAGCCAAATGTCTAACCGAGATGTGCTCCAAATTTGAAGTTGATATCACAAAAAACTGAGGAGTTTCAATGGTAATGTCCGGTTTAAAAACGGTTTTCACGGGATAAATTTTGAGCGTTTAAGCTTTGAAATGTTCCAATTACGGTCCTAGCGCACTTTACTGATTTTAAGTTTACTGGACTATAAAATAGCCACATGTCTAACCGAGATGTGTTCCAAATTTGAAGTTGATATCACAAAAAACTGAGTAGGAGTTTCAATGGTAATGCACCGTCCGGTTTAAAAACGGTTTTCACGGGATAAATTGAGCGTTTAAGCTTTGAAATGTTCCAATTACGGTCCTAGAGCACTTTATTCACATTAAGTTTACTGGACTAT
>CM076076.1:34892971-34907971 GCA_038088235.1 Zacco platypus
TAATTATGACTTTATGGGTCGTAATTTCAATTTATGTCACAATAATGACTTTATAAAGTCGTAATTTCAACTTTTTATTTCATAAGTCATCTAGAATGTCATGATTTTGACTTTTCATCTTATAAATATTAGTTAGTATGACAATATTTCGAGTCTCATAAACATGACTTTATTCAGCATGTCGCCTTTTCATCTCAAAAATTCGACTTTTTATGTCATAATTTTGACTTTCATCTGATGATTGAAATAGTATGTCAAAATTTGGATTGAATATGTCAAAATTTGGAATTTTAATGTCATAATTATGACTTAATCTGTCATGATTTCAATTTATCTCACAATAGTGACTTTTTAAAGTCAGAATTTCAACTTTTTATTTCATCTTTTCACCTATAATATTACTTAGATTATAGTATTATAATCTAACCTATAGTATTACTTACTATTACTGTCAATTTCTTATTTACATCTGATGATTGAAATAGTATGTCATAATTTGGATTTATTAAATCAAAATTTGATGTCATAATTTTGACTTTATGTGTCGTAATTTCGATTTATCTCACAATAATGACTTTTTAAAGTCGTAATTTCAACTTTTTATTTCATAAGTCATCTAGAATAATATTATTAATATCAAAATAATACAATATTTCGAGACTTAAGTTCATTAATATGACTTTATTCAGCATGTCGCCTTTCATTATGACTTTTTATGTCATAATTGTGATGAACAAAAGTATGTTTTTATTGTTATGAAGGTGAGCTGGACTTCTGTCGCTTTATACCTCTATCATCGCTGTCTTTCTTCAGGCAGAAGGCGAGCGCCGCGGCTGAAATGACGCCCGCAGCGGTAGCGGTGTCCGCGCCGCTCTCGTGTCCGTGTGTGTAGCGCCCCGCAGCGGTCAGCGTCGCCCAGCTGCTCCGGCGGCCCTCCAGACTGACGCGCCACCTGCTGGCCAGCTGATGGTACTGCATGTGCGACTCCTCACTCAAAACGCTTCTCCTGGACGCTCGCGGGCCGCTGGCCACCGGGCTCCGGCTCGGTTCGAGCTCACAGAGGTTACGGAAGCGCGAGGCTTCACCGTGACTGGTCTGCAGCGCGCGAACCGGCGACAGACTCCGCGACCTTCGCATCAGGACGCGCGCCGGTACCGACGACAGGAACATCGTGACCCTCCGAACTGACGCGATAATAACAACGGGTTCTGTTGTCAGAGAACACGGCGTGTTAGTTTGAGTGTTTGAGTGTTCACTGACGGCCGGTTTATGATGTTAATGTCAGCAGGAGGATCAGAGCTTCACAGCAGAAGCGTGTGTCCGGTACACGAAAAACATCCGCGGTGCGCAGGGCATCATGGGAAATGTAGTTCATAACGTCACTCTACTGCACTGCGTCCACTCAGAACGTTTTTTTACATATATAATCTTTATTATTATTATTATTCCCTAAACGTTTTAATGGTAACACAATTTTTGGACATATGCACACATACAATTAAAATTACACGTCTTTCCAGATTGATGATGATGGGTTTTTCTGCTTCAGCTCAGAGTTTGGAATATATATTTATTCTTTGACCTGCAGAGGGCGTCCAAACTCACTTAATTCATAAGCAACACTGTCATTCTGTCAGCAGCCAATAGATTAACAACAGAACATTAGTGGAAATATAAATATTAGACTTGAATACAGTCAAAATCCCTTTGCACTCTACATTATTAATAAGTTATCTTTAATATTATGAAATTATTATTTTTACTTATCGGGTATTCTTAAAAATGACACACGATCCACATCTGCAATGACTGAAACTGCTTTTATTAGGGGAAATAAAAATGGACAATTCTTGTTTTTTTATGGAATATTGCAGTGCTTATTATAAATGATTTATTATCTGGAATCAGAATATCTTCTTCTCACAACATCTCTTCTCTGATGACGAGGGCGGGGCAACCTGTCACTCACATGAGATCCACCAATAAACCACAAGCATCCAATCAATTCCACACAGACACAATCAAGCCCCGCCTACATTTGTTCTTGTTTGAGAAGCGTTTCTCTCAGATATACGACCAGGGCTGGGTCGGTTACTTTGAAAATGTATTTCACCACAGATTACAAAATACATGCTTTAAAAAGTAATTTGTAACGTATTACTCAAGTTTAGTAACTTAATTTAAATACTTTAGAATACTTTGGAATACTAAAAAGTGAGGAACAAAGAATTGTGTGATATAAAGTTGCAATTGTGAGTTATAAAGTCAGAATTATGAGATATAAACTCGCAATATTGAGAAAAGTCAGAATTATGAGATATAAACTGACAATATTGAGAAAAGTCAGAATTATGAGATATAAACTCGCAATATTGAGAAAAGTCAAAATTATGAGATATAAACTCGCAATATTGAGAAAAGTCAGAATTATGAGATATAAACTCACAATATTGAGAAAAGTCAGAATTATGAGATATAAACTCACAATATTGAGAAAAGTCAAAATTATGACATTTAACTCACAATATTGAGAAAAGTCAGAATTATGAGATATAAACTCACAATATTGAGAAAAGTCAGAATTATGAGATATAAACTCACAATATTGAGAAAAGTCATAATTATGAGATATAAACTCACAATATTGAGAAAAGTCAGAATTATGAGATATAAACTCACAATATTGAGAAAAGTCAGAATTATGAGATATAAACTCACAATATTGAGAAAAGTCAAAATTATGACATTTAACTCACATACTAAATTCACAATTGCAAGAAAAAAAGTCAGTATTGCAAGTTTATTTCTCCCAAGTTTGCAAGTTTTACTTCTCTGACTTTATAACTTGCAATTGTGAGTTTAAATCTCACAATTGTGAGAAAAAGAAGTCAGAATTGTGAAACACAAACTCACAATTGTGAGGGAAAAAAACAGATTGTGAGAAAAAGTTGCAGTGACGAGTGAATTATAAAATGACTCACAAAACATGAAAACAGTGGAAAACATGAATCTTAACTCTTTTTCAGACGGTCAGAGTCAGAGAATCACCAATCGCTGTTTAAATGACATTAAAACTCAAAGTAATCACTTTGGTAATCTAAAACACTTTTCAGATGTAACTGTAATCTGATTACCACCCATTTAAAATGAAATACAGTGACTCAAATTGTGTATTTTAAATACGTAACTAAGTTACTTGTATTTTGTTACTCCTCCACTCTGAATGCGACACTATAGAGAAGACTTTAAGAACATCTATAATACCTGAACTTCTTTTGACACCAATTAAACATCTTGAACAGAATATTTTATAGTTTATTTGCCCAGATTACATTGAGTGGCCCACCGATGGACATTTAAATGCTGCTCTTATAAGATCTACTGACTTTACATGAGAGTCCAAAGTACTCAGACCGCCCACACATGTGTTCACTTGTGAGTTTGTGGATGGCTGAGCGAGGCAGAAGGTCAAAGGTGACGGTCAGATACGTGCATGTGGAATAAACGAGATACTTCTGAAACTGTCAGGTGTCTGTGGTTTGATGAAAAAAAAAACTAAACCCAACATCTCCAAACCTCAAGCTTCCTGTGGTGTGTGTCTCACGTCTTTATCATTAAAACACACAGCATTAGTGAACCTCATAAAGAATTTAAACACTAAAGTGACACTTTAAATGATGCTTTTTTATTTTTAGTGGATGTTTGAACTCGGTTTCAGACTTTAAAACAGTGTGTGACAAACTTCTAATCTCATTCTACTCTCAATTTAGAAAAAAAAAATAATTTCTATATATATATTTGTTATTATGAATATGTTTGACCGCTATAAGCCTCACATCACCATCTCAATCCGTTGAAATGTCATAAAATTTGCTATTATGATATTATTTTTCACAATATGATCCATAGTCATTGAAAAATGCTTTATTTGACATCTTCATGCAATAAGGAACACACCTGTCAAACTTCACTCAACTAAATTATTTTTCTTGGTGCATGACGTCATTAACAGCAGATATAGCCAAGAAGAAAAAATCGATACATGCAAAATAGAGGTTATGATAGGAAGCTAACACGTCAGCGCTGTGCGCGTGCATGCCGGTGGGCGGAGCTCAGCTGTCAGTCATGCGTGTGTTCGTGTGTGTGCCAGCGCGCACCCGCCTTTCCTCATCACGCGCACACGCGCACACACACACACAGTGGGATGAAACAGCTGCTCGTGCATTTCACTGGGAAACGCTTTTGCGTTTATTATTTGCAACACACTCATATATGAGTTTATTTACACAACCTCTCGCGCACGCATATCTGGATATTTTAAACGCGCGCTTCCGCACCGGCGCGCGACACACGCCTGCGGAAAACGCGCAGCATATGTTTGAACATCTGATGTGAATCACGGATCCGAAACCGCAGACTCGGTTCAGAGAGAGAGAGCGAGAGAGAGAGGGAGAGAAACCGCCCGTGCGTTTCATGCGCGTCTTCTTTCATCACGCGACGCGCGTCACATTCACCGGCCTCTGGGAATAATAAACTTAAAAGCAACTCTTTAAAAGCAACTCTTTAAAACCAAACTCTATTAGTCTCATATCAGGTTGTTTTTCCCCGCACCGGGAGCCGCAGGTTCAGCAGCAGCAGGAGGAGGAGGAAGATGATGATGATGATGATGTCCGGGGAAGAGGTTCTGATCCCGGACGACCGAGCCTTCAGCCGGTTCAAACACGAGTGCCAGTCCGATGAAGGCTGGAGTCTCACCTACAACAAAAGCAGCATCTGCGTGTGGATCCAAGTGCTGGAGGAGGAGAAGAGTTTACACAAGATCAAGGTGAGTGTTTGTGACGGACAGATGCTCCTCTGCTTCATGGCAGGCCTTGCGTTTGTGTTCTTCAGCAGATTGAAACTGTGTCTGCTCACTAAAAGGCTGAGGGATCGAACCCGTCGAGACTTTTCACTTTAGTGAGCTGGAGATTCAGGAGTGAAGCTGCTGCCATATGCGTAAAATCTATTGAACCTGTAGAGAAAATGTAAAAGAGGAAAGTTTGTGTATTTTATGTTGAGTGATCATATTTGATACTTTTTTTTGGCTCATATAGATTGAGAATAAACAGCTCAAGTTTATTTAGAGGCAAAAATATGAAATTTGCTTATGCTTGAAATGTAAATCAATGATTAATCGCATCCAAAATAAAAGTTTGTTTACTACATATACTGTATGTGTGTACTGTGTGTGTGTGTGTGTGTAATATATAAATATATATTACACATATATTACATATTGTAGTGTATATATATAAATTTGTTTTATATAAATATATTTTTATTAAATTTATTTATGCATGTGTGTATATAATACATATACACAGTACACACACACAGATATATTATGTAGACACAAACTTTTACTTTGGATGCGATTAATCACTATTAATTGTTTGACAGCCCTAAATTAGATCTTTATAAGAGTATAGAAGTCTATTTTCATAAAATGAGTCATCACTCAATATCTGCCAATAATGTCTTTATTATAATTCTTAGTTTTATGATCAAAGCTCTGTAGTTTAAACTTAAAATGCAGTGCAATACAATGATGACTGTTGGATGAACAACTGAACCAGCCTGATGATCATATTTGATAGTGGTAAAGATAAGATGGTTCAGTTCAGTTGAAATATTACTAAAAATATCAAAGTTATTCTTGCATTTACTTGGTAATAATCTATATAATTTCCCAGCAAAAAGACACATGAAGCATGAGCTGAAGGTATAATTATACTGAAAGGCCTTTTATTTGCTAAAAAGCACAGAATGCATGTAGTACGTTTTGTGCAACAGGTTTATTTAAAGAGGATTTATGGTTAAAATCCTCCACTGAAGGACTAGTTTGTCATGAGTGTGTGTGTGTAGGGACGTCCGTGTGTGTTTAACAGGGCACATCCGGGTGTGTGACGGGAGGGCAGGTTTATCCAGCAGGTGTTGACGCATGTGTACGGGTGTGTTTGCACTCTAACGGAAACCCAGCAGGATGTGTTTATCTTCACAAAAACTGAAAGACTGCTAGTGTGCGAGTCGGAGATGCTGTTGAACTCGCCACTGATAAAGTAGCGTGTGAGAAGTTCAGCTTGGCACGACTTTTTACAGTCAATACCGGACTTTTGTCTCTGTGTTTGCTCAAGGTTCTGCAGGAAACTCAGTCTAACGTATCTCGAGGCCGGTGAGAGTTCATAAAGTTTAAAACCTGCTTGTTCAGGTGCTGGATTCTCACACCGGTCACCTGAGAGCTCACCTGTGCTCCGGGAGACTGAACCCGCGGTCATTCGAGCTTTGCACACACTGTTCTTTTGTTCCATTACAAAGTAGGAAGAAATGCATTAAACAAAGCGGCATAATAATGAGGAGGAGAAGTAAAGCACCTGACAGGGGAAATCAGGCCGAATGATCGTAGCTGTTGGCCAGGGAGCCAAGCCTACGCTCATCTGACGGGATTTATGGTTCCTGTTTCACAGAGACGGAGACAGTGAACAGAGAAATATTGACCACATTTCAATCTTGTTGGAAAGCAGCTGATAAATAATAGAAGAACCGTTTGAGGTTGCCCGGAGAACCTATTAGTGAACAGTTCGTAAAAAGAAACATTTTTTTTGTGAGGAACGTTAGAAAAATAACGGCATTGTTAATTATAAAGGTTCTTTATTTGGCATTGATGGTTCCATGAAGAACCTGTAACATCCGTGGAACCTTTCCATTCCACAAAGCGTTCTTTAAAAAGGTTCTTTAGTTTTTTCTAACGTTCTTCACATAAAACGAAACGGTTCTTTGCAGAACCAAAAATGGTTCTTCTACAGTTTTTAAAAAATTAAGGTTCTTTATTGGAATCAATGGTTCCATGAAGAACCTTAAACATCCATTGAGCCACTAAGGGTCGTAGTTATGCCATAGAAGAACCATTTTCAGTTTGCCAAAGAATGTTTGAGTGGTCAATTCTTTAAAGAAATCGAATTCGAAAAAACTGTTTCTACCATAAAGAACTTTTTGTGCATTGAAAAGGTTCCATGAATTTTAAAGGTTAGTTTTTAACATTTTTCATACAAAAATGGTTCTAAAATGAACTGTTTACTGAAAGTTTCTTTGGGGAACTTAAAATGGTTCTTCTACACTCTTAAAAATAAAGCTTCTTTAGTGCGATTGAAGGTTTCATAAAGAACTTGTAAAATCCATAGAATCTTTCCATTCCACAAAAGGTTCTTTTGAATATTAAAATGTTCTTCATACTAAGAAAAGCAATGGTTCTTTTAAGAACTGATCACTTAAGGGAGGAACTAATTTTGGTTCTTTAAAGAACCTTTCAGTGGTCAGTTCTTCAGAAAAACATCTTGTTTTTCCTTGGTGAGAAGAACTTGTGTATTAAAGTTTCCACGGATGTTAAAGGCTCTTGATGGAACCATATAGTTGCAAATAAAGAACCTTTATTTTTTAAATGGCTTTTGGGAAAAAATCCTGTGTGAAATGGAAAAGGTTCCATGGATGTTAATAGTTCTTCATTCTTCATTTTTGGCTCCCTGTAGAACCCTTACGCGAACAGTTCTTAAAAGAACCATAAAGGTTCTTTATTGGCATCGAGAACCTTTAAGATTCAAGAAATCTTTCTGTTGCACAAAGGGTTCATTATACTGGAAAAAGGTTCTCTAGATTATTAAAATGTTCTTGACACTAAGAAAAAAAGGTTCTTTTAAGAACTGATCACTGAAAGGTTCTTTAGGGAACCAAAAATTCATCTACGGCATCACTGCAAAAACCCCCTTTTGGAACTTTTATTTTTAAGTGTGTAAAGAACCCTTTGTGAAATGGAAAGGTTCCATGGAGTTTAAAGGTTCTTTATGGAACCATCAATGCCAAATAAAGAACTTTTATTTTGTAGGAGTGTAGAAGAACCATTTTTGGGTTCCTAAGGAACCTTTCAGTGATCAGTTCTTAAAAGAACCATTTTGAGTTCCCCAAAGAACCTTTCAATGAACAGTTCGTAAAAGAATCATTTTTGTATGAACACACTTAAAAATAAAGGTTCTTTATTTGCAACTTTGGTTCCATCAAGAGCCTTTAACATCCATGGAACCAATCCACAAAAGGTTCTTTATACTGGAAAAAGGTTCTTTAGATTATTAAAATGTTCTTCACACTAACAAACAAATGGTTCTTTTAAGAATTGACCATTGAAAGGTTCTTTGGGGAACCAGAGATGGTTCTTTTGGAATGTTTATGATAAGAGTGGAATGTTTGAATAATTGAAAGAATATGAAGATTCTCTGGATGTTAACAGTTCTTTATCGAACCATAAAAGCCATTAAAGAAGCTTTATTTTGTAAGTGTGCAGCAGAACAGACGTGTGTGTGTGTGTGTGTGTGTGTTCAGGCTGCATGTATGTTTAATCTTCTTCAGCTGATGTTCTCTGCTGAAAGAACCTTAACATCCTTCATTATTTATTTATTTATTATTAAAATGAAGACGCACACAGCCTGTTAACCATAAAACAGCCACCGTGTTTGCTAGTGTTGTTAAAGTCAATCATCACTAGCACCAGTGCTCACCTTTAACTATTGATCTTCAGTTCATGCTAACTCGTCCTGCAGCGTTACTAATATAACAGTTTTAAGAAGGAGGGGATTTTGCGAGATGATTTTCAGTTCCGGGTTCAGTTTTGAAACTGAAAATTTAATTGAATAGCCTCTTTATTCTCTTAAAATACATTTGCATGCACCCAAATTGTCCATGATGCTTCAGTCGAATTGAAAATCCCTCATGTCAACACCAGATAGAGCTCAATCCCAATTATGCTGGTGAAATAAAACCATCAATACGCATGAATCAGATTGTTCAGGATTCACACAAACTTCCGAATCTGAAATCGGATTGGACTCATTTAGATTGACACTAAGTAAATGTAAAATATATGTCATTCCCATCACCCGTACAGTGTCAGTTTGGAGTTTGTCATTTTTAATTTTAGGTGAAAATCGACCTCGTCATTGTAGAACATATTGCTCACTTGCTATGGGTAAAAGAATCTGCTGGATGAATAAATGTGACCATAAAACCCGCATTCACTTCACACTCACACATACACACGCGTGTGTGAGTCTGCTGACACGTGTTTCTGTGCGGGAAACGGCAGTAAAGCACAATAACACAAAATGCTGAAGTGTGAGAAATACTCTATCGCCTGCAGACAAAAGGCCAGAGAGAGAGAGAGAGTTTAATTCAATAGATTAATGTTCTCTCTCACATATGCACATTATGTGCTGTGACCTTTATAATAAATATCATTAACATTATCATTATTATTAGAAGTAGCCGCGTTAGTAATGAACATTATAATCAGATGTGAGAACCAGGATATTAATCTTCATGCAAATAAATGTTAACAATTTAATTGCCTTGAATTGAAGTTTACACACCGATCGTTCTGTAATTTCATGTGACTTTTGAAGAACGCTGGGACTGACTTTCAGTGTATGGACTGAGACTTTTCTCAGAATACCTTCTTTTGTGTTCAGAAGAAGAAAGGGAGAAATTCATACAGGTTTGAACGATGACAGAATGATCGGTAATGGATGGACTGTCCCTTTAAGAATAGAGAACTTGCATCATTTTCTGACTAAATGCGCAACATTATGTCGTATGAAATGACGCTTGAGTTTCTGGAAGTGAGTGGTCACATACTCGTGTTTCAGATCTTTATTTAAAGCTCAATTTCCATATAGTAGGTGCAAATGATTATTGAATGCCATTATCACATTTATCTCAAGTTCTTCACGCTGTCCGTGCTCGACTGCACTATGAGATTTTAGAAGAAATGTAACATAACTGCCATTTATTGACACTGAAAACTAATGATGTAATGACTGAAACGAGGCTAAAGGAGTCATAGAACAGGATCACCTCTCATGATCAGTGTGTGTTTGTTCTTTATGTGTCCATCGACTCTCTGGAGACTCTGTGTGTCAAACCACGTCACGTGATCTCAGGTGTGGAGACGTGACGCACCTGAAGATACACAACAGATGCTTTAAAATGTTTTGCGATAAAAATGAAAGGGATAGTAAATGAAGATTCATGTCATTCAAAACCTGTATGACTTTATTTTTTCTCTTGTATATGGAGCTCGACACTCATTTACTCATTCAACAGCATGAACTTTCAGCTGAACGTCTCATTGCAGAGAGACATGAGTGTGAGTCAGTGAGGTGAGTGAGTCAGTCGGTGAGTCGGTGAGGTGAGTGAGGTCAGTCAGTCAGGTGGGTGGGTGAGTGAGTGAGTCAGTGAGGTGAGTGAGTCGGTGAGTGAGTGAGGTCAGTCAGTCAGGTGGGTGAGTGAGTGAGTGAGTCAGTGAGTGAGGTGAGGTCAGTCAGTGAGGTGGGTGAGTCAGTGAGGTGGGTGAGTCAGTGAGGTGAGTGAGTGAGGTCAGTCAGTCAGGTGGGTGAGTGAGTGAGTGAGTCAGTGAGTGAGGTGAGGTCAGTCAGTGAGGTGGGTGAGTCAGTGAGGTGGGTGAGTCAGTGAGGTGAGTGAGTCAGTGAGGTGAGTGAGTCAGTGAGGTGATGTGAGTGAGTTAGGTCAGTCAGTGAGGTGAGTGAGTGAGGTCAGTCAGTCAGGTGGGTGAGTGAGTGAGTGAGTCAGTGAGTGAGGTGAGGTCAGTCAGTGAGGTGAGTGAGTCAGTGAGGTGGGTGAGTCAGTGAGGTGAGTGAGTCAGGTCAGTCAGTGAGGTGAGTGAGTGAGGTCAGTCAGTCAGGTGGGTGGGTGAGTGAGTGAGTCAGTGAGTGAGTGAGTCAGTGAGTGAGGTCAGTCAGTCAGGTGGGTGAGTGAGTGAGTGAGTCAGTGAGTGAGTGAGTCAGTGAGTGAGTGAGGTCAGTCAGTCAGGTGGGTGAGTGAGTGAGTCAGTGAGTGAGCGAGGTCGGTCAGTCAGTGAGGTGAGTTAGGTGAGTCAGTGAGTTAGGTCAGTCAGTGAGGTGAGTTAGGTGCGTCAGTGAGTTAGGTCAGTCAGTGAGGTGAGTTAGGTCAGTCAGTGAGGTGAGTTAGGTGAGTCAGTGAGTTAGGTCAGTCAGTGAGGTGAGTTAGGTGAGTCAGTGAGTTAGGTCAGTCAGTTAGGTGAGTCAGTGAGTTAGGTCAGTCAGTGAGGTGAGTGAGTGAGTTAGGTCAGTCAGTGAGGTGAGTTAGGTCAGTCAGTGAGGTGAGTTAGGTCAGTCAGTGAGGTGGGTGAGTCAGTGAGTTAGGTCAGTCAGTGAGGTGAGTGAGTGAGTCAGTGAGGTGAGGTGGGTGAGTCAGTGAGGTGAGTGAGTGAGGTCAGTCAGTCAGTGAGGTGAGTTAGGTCAGTCAGTGAGTTAGGTCAGTCAGTGAGGTGAGTGAGTCGGGTCAGTCAGTGAGGTGGGTGAGTCAGTGAGGTGGGTGAGTCAGTGAGGTGAGTGAGTCAGTGAGGTGAGTGAGTCAGTGAGGTGAGTGAGTCAGTGAGGTGAGTGAGTCAGTGAGGTGATGTGAGTGAGTTAGGTCAGTCAGTGAGGTGGGTGAGTCAGTGAGGTGGGTGAGTCAGTGAGGTGGGTGAGTCAGTGAGGTGGGTGAGTCAGTGAGGTGAGTGAGTCAGTGAGGTGGGTGAGTCAGTGAGGTGGGTGAGTCAGTGAGGTGGGTGAGTCAGTGAGGTGGGTGAGTCAGTGAGGTGAGTGAGTCAGTGAGGTGAGTGAGTCAGTGAGGTGGGTGAGTCAGTGAGGTGAGTGAGTTAGGTCAGTGAGGTGAGTGAGTTAGGTCAGTGAGGTGAGTGAGTCAGGTGAGTCAGTGAGGTGAGTGAGTCAGTGAGGTGGGTGAGTCAGTGAGGTGGGTGAGTCAGTGAGGTGAGTGAGTCAGTGAGGTGGGTGAGTCAGTGAGGTGGGTGAGTCAGTGAGGTGAGTGAGTCAGTGAGGTGGGTGAGTCAGTGAGGTGGGTGAGTCAGTGAGGTGAGTGAGTCAGTGAGGTGGGTGAGTCAGTGAGGTGGGTGAGTCAGTGAGGTGAGTGAGTCAGTGAGGTGGGTGAGTCAGTGAGGTGGGTGAGTCAGTGAGGTGAGTGAGTTAGGTCAGTGAGGTGAGTGAGTTAGGTCAGTGAGGTGAGTGAGTCAGGTGAGTCAGTGAGGTGAGTGAGTCAGGTGAGTCAGTGAGGTGAGGTCAGTCAGTGAGGTGGGTGAGTCAGTGAGGTGAGTGAGTCAGTGAGGTGGGTGAGTCAGTGAGGTGGGTGAGTCAGTGAGGTGAGTGAGTTAGGTCAGTGAGGTGAGTGAGTCAGGTGAGTCAGTGAGGTGAGTGAGTCAGGTGAGTCAGTGAGGTGAGTGAGTCAGGTGAGTCAGTGAGGTGAGGTCAGTCAGTGAGGTGGGTGAGTCAGGTCAGTCAGTGAGGTGAGTGAGTCAGGTGAGTCAGTGAGGTGAGTGAGTGAGTTAGGTCAGTCAGTGAGGTGAGTTAGGTCAGTCAGTGAGGTGAGTTAGGTCAGTCAGTGAGGTGAGTGAGTGAGTTAGGTCAGTCAGTGAGGTGAGTTAGGTCAGTCAGTGAGGTGAGTTAGGTCAGTCAGTGAGGTGAGTGAGTGAGTTAGGTCAGTCAGTGAGGTGAGTTAGGTCAGTCAGTGAGGTGAGTTAGGTCAGTCAGTGAGGTGAGTGAGTGAGTTAGGTCAGTCAGTGAGGTGAGTTAGGTCAGTCAGTGAGGTGAGTTAGGTCAGTCAGTGAGGTGGGTGAGTCAGTGAGTTAGGTCAGTCAGTGAGGTGAGTGAGTGAGTCAGTGAGGTGAGGTGGGTGAGTCAGTGAGGTGAGTGAGTGAGGTCAGTCAGTCAGTGAGGTGAGTTAGGTCAGTCAGTGAGTTAGGTCAGTCAGTGAGGTGAGTGAGTCGGGTCAGTCAGTGAGGTGGGTGAGTCAGTGAGGTGGGTGAGTCAGTGAGGTGGGTGAGTCAGTGAGGTGAGTGAGTCAGTGAGTCGAGTGAGTCAGTGAGGTGAGTGAGTCAGTGAGGTGAGTGAGTCAGTGAGGTGAGTGAGTCAGTGAGGTGAGTGAGTCAGTGAGGTGATGTGAGTGAGTTAGGTCAGTCAGTGAGGTGGGTGAGTCAGTGAGGTGGGTGAGTCAGTGAGGTGGGTGAGTCAGTGAGGTGGGTGAGTCAGTGAGGTGGGTGAGTCAGTGAGGTGAGTGAGTCAGTGAGGTGGGTGAGTCAGTGAGGTGGGTGAGTCAGTGAGGTGGGTGAGTCAGTGAGGTGAGTGAGTCAGTGAGGTGAGTGAGTCAGTGAGGTGGGTGAGTCAGTGAGGTGAGTGAGTTAGGTCAGTGAGGTGAGTGAGTTAGGTCAGTGAGGTGAGTGAGTCAGGTGAGTCAGTGAGGTGAGTGAGTCAGTGAGGTGGGTGAGTCAGTGAGGTGGGTGAGTCAGTGAGGTGAGTGAGTCAGTGAGGTGGGTGAGTCAGTGAGGTGGGTGAGTCAGTGAGGTGAGTGAGTCAGTGAGGTGGGTGAGTCAGTGAGGTGGGTGAGTCAGTGAGGTGAGTGAGTCAGTGAGGTGGGTGAGTCAGTGAGGTGGGTGAGTCAGTGAGGTGAGTGAGTCAGTGAGGTGGGTGAGTCAGTGAGGTGGGTGAGTCAGTGAGGTGAGTGAGTTAGGTCAGTGAGGTGAGTGAGTTAGGTCAGTGAGGTGAGTGAGTCAGGTGAGTCAGTGAGGTGAGTGAGTCAGGTGAGTCAGTGAGGTGAGGTCAGTCAGTGAGGTGGGTGAGTCAGTGAGGTGAGTGAGTCAGTGAGGTGGGTGAGTCAGTGAGGTGGGTGAGTCAGTGAGGTGAGTGAGTTAGGTCAGTGAGGTGAGTGAGTCAGGTGAGTCAGTGAGGTGAGTGAGTCAGGTGAGTCAGTGAGGTGAGTGAGTCAGGTGAGTCAGTGAGGTGAGGTCAGTCAGTGAGGTGGGTGAGTCAGGTCAGTCAGTGAGGTGAGTGAGTCAGGTGAGTCAGTGAGGTGAGTGAGTCAGGTGAGTCAGTGAGGTGAGGTCAGTCAGTGAGGTGAGTGAGTCAGTGAGGTGAGTGAGTCAGTGAGGTGGGTGAGTCAGTGAGGTGGGTGAGTCAGTGAGGTGAGTGAGTTAGGTCAGTGAGGTGAGTGAGTTAGGTCAGTGAGGTGAGTGAGTCAGGTGAGTCAGTGAGGTGAGTGAGTCAGGTGAGTCAGTGAGGTGAGGTCAGTCAGTGAGGTGGGTGAGTCAGGTCAGTCAGTGAGGTGAGTGAGTCAGGTGAGTCAGTGAGGTGAGTGGGTGAGTGAGTGTGTGTGCTTGTTTTCATGATTTATGAGGACACAAATTTGACATGGGTATTACACTGGTATTACGACGTAAACATGTTTCATGCGTCGTCATATATCAAATAGCTTTAAAAACTAAACAATGTTTTATTAAAAATGTAAAATAGCAGAACATTTTGTGTGATGGGTAGGTTTAGGGGTGGGGGGGGGACAGAATGTACAGTTTGTACAGTATAAAAACCATTACGCCTATGGAATGACCTCACTAAGATAGCAAAACAAACCTGTGTGTTCAATGGCTCTTACATTAAGATACAGGGAGTGTGTTCGTAATATTACAGTGGTCACAGTGATCAGTTCCTCAAATGCCAGCTCTGTGTGTGTCCGTACGGCTGATAAAGTGGTTTTATTTGCATTAAATGTAACCGTAGTTTGAGTATTTCTTTATCTTCAGGCACTTTAGGGAAATGTGACTCACCCTGGAAGCTCCAAGGCAGCTGCCAGCTGATTCACGGCGTTAAAATCTCTTCCTCTTGTTGTTTACAGGTGTTTTCTCCTCATTAGCAGGTGAAACAGATCAGTGTGTGTCTGTTGTTCTGGTTGATGATGAAACAATAGATGTCAGTGAAGAAACACAATGACTGCAGGCGTAAAATAATGCTCTAGAAACCAGAACACACACACACACACACACACACACACACACACACACACACACACACACACACACACACACACGTATGACACGCAGCACAGCTCTGTGTGGGT